>JAZHYW010000570.1:0-80194 GCA_037355805.1 Ixodes ricinus
ACGTCAACCTGACTTCGTTCGTTTATTGTAATTCTGCAAACGCATGTATGCCTCTATTAGTTGCGTGACTGTCGAATATGCACGAAACCCGTGCTGGTGTTCATACGTGAGATTATTTTCCTCTAAGTATTTATTTATATGTTTAGAAATTATGTGTTCTAAAAGTTTGCAGCATGTCGTTGTTAACGATATCAGGCGATAATTTGAATGTCATCTTGTTTCCGGACTTGTAAATGGGCACAATTTTCCTAAGCCAGGTCTTCTGGTAACTTGCTCTGAGGACGCTTGAGAAAAATTAAATATAAATACTACTGACACCCACTCCTGCATATCGTCTCAGAAATGCGTTGGGGATATTGTCAGGTCCGGATGCTTTTTTATCGTTTATATTCAAGAGTAGATTAAAAATACCACTTTCTGACAAATCCAACTCTGGCATTTTGCGCGTCGTTGGAGTGCGACGACGAGGGATCACACCGGTGGGTCACGTGACACCGTAAAGACAGACTGGAAGTATTTGTTGAATTCTTCCGCAATCGCAGAGAGGACAAGAGACAACTTCATTATTGATTAACACTTGCGCAGTTTCTTCCCTCGGAGTCGAAAAGAAACGCCAAACGTTCTGTGGGGATTCCCTCAAGAGCCGTGAGAGCACATTACCACAGTAGCTTTTCCTTTGCTTGCGTCACAAGATCCTTTAACTGTCGTCCTAAATTCGCTATCTCAGTGGTGTTTCTAACTTTATTTTTCCTTCGGCGTTTTTTATCTTTCGTTTTAGTTGCAGAATTTCCCTCGTGATCAGGATGCCTCCTTTGTGCTCTCACTTTCCTTGAAGACAAAACGACATATACAGTGGGATACAAATGTTTTTTTAAACTTTCTCCACAGCTCCGTTTATCAGTTAGATGACTGAAATAATCCAAAATGCTGCTAGAAAGTAGTCAAGAACAGACCATCGCGTTTTGAAATCGTGAACTACATTTTCGGAACGAATTATTTCAGGATATTTTTTCAAGAGTTACGATAAATACCAACATCTTATGATCGACACTCCATCGCAATATCAATCGTCCACTTCAACCATGTAACAACAAAAATAAGTCTAACATTGCTTGACGAGTATTTGTTTCTCGGGTCGGACCGTTCACTAACTGTCTCAGGTTGAAACAAAAAGCAATATCAAGAAGCAGTTCTGATGACAGTACCTCATTTTACCCACTTGGCTAGTTGTCAATTAATACCGGGCAGGTTAAAGTCCCCTGTCAAAATAATTTTGGCTTTGTCAGTAAATTGACGAACCATGTAGTCGTATAAATCTTCTAAAAACTTTGGCGCGGTATTTGGGGAACGCTATAAGCGGCACCTATATTAAATGTATTTCCATAGATTGTTACTTTACACCGCAATACCTCACCGTTGATAAGGCAATTTATTGGAACCAGATCTACCGTGTCTTTAAAAATGATAATACCCCCGCCTCTTGATCCTCTGTCTTTCCGAATGTTTGTATGGAGGTGGGACAATTTCTGGTTGGGCAGTGGTATCTCTGCATTTTTTGGAAGCGATTTAGCCCAAAGATGCCAGATGACAGCCGAACTACCAGGCAGTAGAGCCTAAGTTTGGCACTTGTTTGGCGAATTAGGGCCAAAATACCCAGACTGTTGTCAAGGAGGTCAGGTTTGGCTCTACTTTGGCTTCTTCGGGCTTTTCAATGCCCTAAACTGCCAGACAAAAGACAAGTTTTGGCCCATAACTCGGTGCTACCTGGGTTGCCTTCCTTTGGCTATGTTCACAGATACCATTAAGAACCCATTATCGCACCCAATGAACGCTGGCGACCGATGACACCGCCTGACAAAGCGTGTCTGCCCAGCGTCCCTGCTTTTTGACTTCTGACTCTTTTGAACATATTATTTCTCATCTGTGTATCCTCTTACCCAAATAATGACCTCAAATGTGCACAGGAAGGCTGCTATCTGCAGAAAGAAAACCAGCCGCTGTAAAAGCGAATTGTGAGAGCAAAGCAAAAAATTACTCTCATTGCGAAAACGAACCAGTAATGCGTCGGATTTTGGCGTGGCTTCTATTTTTTTACCTCCAAACCTGTCGGCTCATTTCCTACAATAAATGTAACAAGATACACAAGTCTAGCAGTGTATCATAATACACCCAAAAGTATTTCACTACAGAAACACAAATAGATTCCACAAATGGATATTGCTACAGAAATAAAGATACTCAAAAGTGTCGCTAAGACTATATGGCAATACTTTCATGTCGTGATGTTGCTCCGATTGTAATTCCTCATTCGTTCTACATTGCTGCAGACGCCGGTTATTTGTTTAAACATAAGCACTGTATGTCTGTGTGGAGGCTGAGGCTCATGGCCTTAATAGCAGCGAATAATAGCAGTTGACGAGAGCAAACATGTTTTGACCTTCTACATTAAAGTATGTTGTGCTTTATCCTTTTACCTAACGCAGGGCGAGAACATCCAACCGACACCATGTGTCCTCTACACCAAGCAGGAGCTGGACGATGCAGACTTTCTTCACCTTGCTGTGGACCGTGAGCGCTTGTTCTCAGTTTTTACTGCACAAGAGGGGCTGTGCATGTTGTTGGCAGCATATTGGCTGTTCAGCATCCAGTGCGAATGCAAGGCCTCCAACACGCAGGTTGCTCTGGAGAGCTTTTCTTTGGCTGTGGGACACAACTCCAAGGACTGTCGTAATTAAATTTTTGAACAAAGTTTACAAAAGGTATGTGGTCGAAAAGATGTTTTGTGAGCCGTTTTAAAAGTTTATAATGCACTTTTCTCGACAGCATTATCAGGTTCAATTTTATTTTGCTTCCAGAATGAATGATAGAAGGTTTTAAGGAAGCATGTTTTCTTTTTCCTTCTTTAAATGTTGGGCACCTTCTGTGATAACTTATGCTGACCTCCTGAAAGCGAGGTGCTTAGAATTTAGCTGTACGAGTTCCTCCTCCATAGTCGTCTTCCAGAACTTTACTAATTTTTATAGGGGTGGGCAAATATTCGAAATTTCGAATACGAATCGAATTTTATACATTTAATATTCGTATTCGATTCGCAAATCTAAGCCTTTGGTATTTTTCGAATATTCGTAAAAACACGGATATTCGAAATTAATCGAATATTCGAGAACGTACTCGCAAGAGTAAGTTTCGCTTTCGTTTTCGGTAAGCAAGGCCCATTGACAGCAACATAGCTGCATGGCGGCTTCAACCCTAAACTGGTGGCGTCGGTGTCGGTAGCGGTAATCTGTGCTCACTTTCGCGTTCGTCCACCCGTGTTATAGCGGATGGAGGTAATTTCGGGAATTGTCTGCGAAGTGGAGGAACGAAAGACAAATGGCACCAAAACGATAGAGAGAAGCGCTATATAGAAATATTTTGCGAGGGTGACGGCATCGATGGCGCAATGTACAGCATGCGAGTCAACGCTTAAAACGCCCACAGGTACGACAACGACCCTTGTCAACCATCTCAAAGTACATCCTGCGTTGTTGAAAGAGTATCGTGGGATTACCGCTGCCAGAGAAAATATCAACCGACGCTGACGGACTTCGTATGCCGCACGAAGTCTGTCAGCCAAAAGAGGGTGCGAGCGCTAAATAACACGGGGTCCGCCATGGTGGGACTCGATTTACAGCCTTGCACCATTATGAAAGACCGGGGCTTCAAAACGAATTCCTACAGAAGCCGTTCCCAACTATCCCCTACCACGTCTTTCTACACGCTCGCATTTGCTTGTGACAAGGGTATATAACGACAGCCGGAAGGAGGCGAAAGCAGAGCTAAACAGTACCTTTGAAGGCGGCACTACCACTGTTGCCTTCACAAGCGACGATGTGGAGATCGCACGCTAACAAAAGTTACGTGAGCTTCACCAGGCATCTTCTCACTCCAAAATTCACAATAAAGCTGTTCACACTGAACACTCGACACATGGCTGCCAGTCACAGTAGCTGTGAACAGTCACGAGACAAGGCTCAACGCCGTCAGCAGATATTTGGCAAGCATTTCACCAGTTAGCAAAAGTGCAAAGGAAAGCAAAGAGCTTTCAGCTTCACAATGGGAAGTTGTAGCATATGCGGAGGAGGCACTACTAAAGAAAAAGAGCGATCCGTGTGAGGGGTGGCGAACTTTCGGGTGCTTATGATATCCGAGTCTTGTGAAGCTTTACATCAAATGCCTGGCAATACCTGTCACTTCAGTGCCAAGTGAGAGAGTTTTTTTCTTCTTTTTTCTTGTGGCTCGAGGTGTACTTTTCGCTCGAAGGGGCGCCTCCTACCTGACCATGTGCAGCAGTTCATTTTTCTGCATGACAACTTGTGATCTTCCCTAAAACAAGAATTTTCCGTTTTGTGTTATATCCTTTCTTAACACCAGTGCCTCACTGGTGTTAACGAGAATAAAAACACAACAACGAAACTCCTGGTTGCCGGAAAACAATCTCTGCAATTCTTAAATCAAAAAAAAATTAAAAATCGAAAGTAAAATCAATTGCAGTTCCCACATGTGAAAATAAAAATGCTGCGAATAAATGCACCTCCATCTCGGTTATTCGATATTCGATTCGATATTCGAAGCTAACTATTCGTATTCGATTCATATTCGAAAATATTAATATTCGCACACTCTAAATGTTGATTGTACGTGAGCAATAGGATAGCGTCTTCTACTGAAACATTTGATTTTTTTGCTGTAAAGTGCAAGTTTATTATGTGATATTTATTGTTACATGTTTGCTTAAAGCATTCTTTATGTCATGAAATGGCATACATTGTATTTTTCATTTGTCTCTTAGGGTTCAATAAATGTTCTATTTAACACATTCTAATTGATGTCGTAATCAGCTTCACTTACTGAAATACTGCTGTGATTCAGTCAAGGGCTAGACCACCCCCTCTACCCTGTTTCCAATTTGTAATCAGATGCACATAAGGAGACTAGTGATAAGGGAAGCGTGTTGCCTGCAATCCTCTGAAACAAACAAAACATGTCACTTGATCTCCAAACAGGAAAGCTCCCTTGCCTCGTTTGTGGCAGCCCATAATGCTTACAATGATTTAGCCGTGCAATACGATGCTTGGGGCCACTGCTGGCTCACTTAGAGTTGAGAAAGGGGGTGCCGTAGCACTTCCCAATTGCCCCGGAGTTATGATCTAGGCTTGCAATGAGCTCTTTTGTATTACTTCATACAATAAATGTAACAAAATATACAAGTCTAGCAGTGTATCATAATGCATCGCAAAAGTATGTAGTTGTGTTCAGTGTGACTCATTATTTCTTTATCACGTGGCTCGTATGTGGTGATGTGGCAATCCCTCTAAGTGAAAAAAGTGTAAATGTGTTCAGTAAACTGGACAAGTTGTAAATCATATAATAATAATATAAGAATATGCAATACCGTATATGATTTTTCTACTAATCTACAAGTTCTGATATGTGTATTGGACACATTCCTATAATAATTTCACTGGGGCCTATACTTCATTTCACCCTTCGTCCGAGTGAGGCGTATGCTACCACACATCCCAGCCGATCAAGCGTCGAGAGAGCGTCATGTGACCTTGAACTCCACTTAACCAAAACGTCGCGTGATACTCTCCCGGCGCCGGATTGGCTGGGGTGGTTCAGCATCCCCCTAGTGAAAAAGTCATTTGTATGAGAAATTTCTCATGTCCAATAAATACATATGAATCATACAAGATATATAAGAACATATAAGAACCATATAAGAACTATATAAGAATTATATAAGATATATAAGAACCATATAAGAAACTTATAAGAAACTTCTCAGAAGTTTCTTATATGGTGCTTGTATGTTCTTATATATCTTATATAGTTCTTATATAGCTCTTATACAGTTCTAATAAGGCTCTTAGATAGTTCTTATATGTTCTTATATATCTTGTATGATTCATATGTGTTTATTGGACACGAGAAATTTCTCATACAAATGAGAATTTTCAATAGAGCCACTGGGCCACCCCAGTGGGCGCACCTTCCATGCCAAGCACCCTTTGCCAAGGGTGTTAGCAAGCACCCATTATGAAGGGTGCCTGCCTGAACACCATGAGGGTGTTAGCCCTGGCACAAACTGATTTACACCCTTAAGTGTGTAAAAACTTTACTGTGTACTCAAGGCTTCTCTTCCCATTAGCACCAGCAAGCTGTGTAAAGTGAAAAATATTGTAACTGAACATCGTTGCACTGACCCTTCACCTAAAGTTACTTCTTTGTTTACTCCTGCATTACCGAGGGATCTTAATGGTGGTTCCACGGATGACTGGAGTGGTGGTCGCAACTAGCATCGTAAGACGTAGTACTCAAAAAGTCCAATAAATATTGAGCAACCTTGCAGCAGCTTCGCTTGTCATTAATATGTAAAAGTTTCTGGGGTTGAGTTCTCAAACTTGAGCTCCCGAAATTCTTGACAGTCTTCTGAGGAACACCAACATCTTGTGGCCGTCTGTGATAAATTATATATGAAGTATATGAACTACAGCCACTTTCGGCCAGTGACTGGCCGAAAGTCAATGGCCAGTGGCTGGCCAAACGGCAATGGCCAGGGGCTGGTCGAAAGTGAATGGCCACTGGCTGGCCGAAAGTGACTGGCCAGTGGCTGGCCGAAATCGAATGGCCAGTGGCAGGGCAAAAGTGACTGGCCAGAAGTGGATGGCCGTGACTGGCCAAAGGGAATGGCCAGTCACTGGCCAAAGGTGAATGGCCAGTCACTGGTCAAGCGTGAATGGCCAGTCAGTGGCCTAAAGTGAATGACCAGTGGCTGGCCAAATGTGAATGGCCAGTCACTGGCCTAAAGTGAATGGCAAGTTACCTGACGAGGACCAAAACACTGCTATTGCTGAGCACTTTGGCCAGGCTTCGGCCATCGAAAATCTGGTTGGCCATAGTACACTTGCCAGCGATGGCCCATTCACAACGTGCTGCTTGGGCGATTGTTTGATCCAGCCGTGTTCTATTAGCGATTATAACCTGTCACCCACCTCGGGTCACACGACTCCACCTCATCACACTGTGCTTTCTAGTTCCACTCGGACTTAGAAGAAAAATTACAAAAGATATCGTTTCACTTCGCGCTCCGAAGTGACCGTTTATTTTCTTCTGAGCAAATTTCAAATATCACTTCCATAATGCTGCTGAAATTACCAGTATCGAAAATTATTTTGTAATTGAATACGATTCGTATGTATCGCCTAAAGTGTTAGGTTTGAAAATGGCGCATTCGCTAAAGAATGAACATTTTTTAAGGCTTTATATAAAATTTATTCGAGAATATTTGACATGGATAACACAGTGATTTTACTCCTTCCATTATTTTGGGCGGTTTTAAGCACAAAATATATTTTAGCTTTCCCTTTCACTGATCACGGTGGTCACGGGCGCTGAGTCTGCCAGTTGGTCGATCACGTGCCTATTTCACTGTGCTCTTCTCACGTGTCATTTATCCGCGTGTATACGACGGGCCACTTTAGTTTCGATTTGTTTTAGCGATGTTCCAATTAGTTGGCCTCAATCTCCCTTTAAAGAAAAGTAAAATATATGCTGCACATATAGTGAGCGACGCAAAGAGATAACCAAGACCTCTTCATCTTTATACTATGGTTCTTTTGGTGTCCCAGCTTCTTAATCCGTCGACCCATACCACTCCGGAAGTGCGAGAATTTATCCGGCATTGAAACAAAGACAAATAACTCGTGCAAGTTTGGGGTGACTTCGTCATCCCCCTCATCACTCTCAATGCCAAGGTGTCTCAGCACAGCCACCGAGGACGACATGCTTAGAAAAGAGATAGGAGCAGTCGAAGTCCAGTAGAAATCACTTTCTGTCTCTGAGTTCGTATGCCTCGTAGTTAGCGACGGAGTGCATTTACAACAAAGGATGCAAAAACTTAAATTATGACTAAAGAATAAATGGTAAAGACCTGCAACTTGCGACCAATTTAAATTATCTAAAATGTCATTTCGCAACATCAATACAAAAAAGTAGAAAAACAAAAAAAAACTTAAAAGTGTTTTTTTTTGTACGGGCGAGATGGGAAGCGGATTTTATCATGGTGTATAGGACGGTATTATAAGCGAGGATATTTTTCTTTGGCGGCTCTATCACGGGTTCTTGAAGTGTTTAGGACAACAAATAATGCAAGAAGTTTCGGTTTGTTCACGGTCTTTTAAATAATGTATTTAATGCGAAATAGAACATTGAGAAAGATGTCGCTTGTCTGTTTTAAGTACGGAAACCTGTTTTACACAAAATGAGCGCGTTTTACTAAAAGCTCCGGTCACAAATTCAGCTCTTTGAAAGATGTAAAGGATTCTGAAACTTACTCGAGTGAAGGACCACGTAAACGAAAAACCCGAATCCGGAAAAGAAGATAGCGAGAAGGATGATAGCGGCCTTCATTTTGTTGCTTCTGAAGAAAAAAAATACAAAGAATACGTTGAATTCCTGACAGAACACTTTAGAGATTGCACATTTGAGCTGTTATTTTGGTGCTCATTGTCAGCGGACATTCTATATACGAACGCTCTGTCTCCATGCTGATTCGAACGCAATGGACGCAACTGTTTGATTGAACTAACCAAGTGGCGCTAAACGTGCATCCCCACTACGCTTGTTGTCTTTGTGGGCGTGCTCTCGGTGGACACGGCTGCTTGATCACTGCCGCTTCACTACTGCATGCCGTTTCAGCAGGAAATGCATAGGAGGAACATTCACGCTGAGCTTTATGAGTTCGTCGCTGGACGTGTGGAATGGCCGTAACCGTAGGATGCCTACGTGTGTGCCTGTCTCACGGCAAAGACATGATTTGCTACAGAGGGCGCCAGCACATCCCGCGCTGGCCCCCTTAGTGCAAAAAATAATGTTTTCCTTTGAGACAGACATGCCTGTTGGCACCCAACCCTGACCGCCCTTCCACGCCACGAGCTATGAGCTTAGGAGACTCAACGTGATCTTCTGCGGTAAAATGGCGTCTAAGCATTATTCAAAGCTACGAGCTCGAGACAAGTAACACCAGATTGCGCACACTTTGCCGGCCTTGCCGACTTTCTCCATTCTCGATGACTAGGCGCTCTCTCCCTCGCACTCTCGCTCCAGCTATTTGTAACCACTACACCGCAAAGTTTATGGCTGCTGCTTCAAAATTAACTTTTTTTATTTGTTCCTTGAAAAGTTCGGCAACTAAAACATTGTTTTCAGTTTCCGCTGGTCGAGACTTCCCCATCCGCGTCACTATCTACCCTCTAATCGTTAACATCATAACGCGCATTCTTAGTAGCCAAATGAAAATAGAGAAATGCGTCAGCTACGATTTAACCGCAGCGACATGCACATTTGTTTGTCTACGCGTGGTGCTTCCTTCTCGGCGATTCACACCGGACAACGTGCCGTTTCACATACGCTGCTCGCATCTGTGCAGGCAGTCCTAGGATTTGGTTTATGGGGCTTCGTTTTAGGTGGCGGTTATCAAAATCTGAGGAATACGATTTATTCTTCATAATGTTGCCATGATGTCAGTAAAAACCGGCCTTAAGACAGGGATATCGCCGGCTTCTGGTTCGCAACACCGGTGAAAATGCACCTTCAACATCTATATGCAGGGCGTTTAATGTTTGTTTGGAAGAAGTGGCAAGTAATTTCCCATGGACTTCAACTGACGGAGCGACACAATTTTCGATGGACTGCCTCAAGTCTTGCTGCCAAGTAATCATCGTACTAACCAGCCAGCCTACAAGTCCTGCTCTGGCCATCCTCAACTTCAACATTGACACCTCGACTTGGAAAAATCTTAGTGTTATATTTTTTACTCTTTAACTGGGCACATTGTCGCCTTAGATTTTTTCTAACGTGGGAAAGGTGTGTCTGTCCTTGAAGCATCAAAGCGCTGTTGCGAAATATCACATTATATTCACGTCCAACCTGGCACCATGAACAGCGTAAAAATAAAAACTCCACAAGCTCGCGAGATGTACGAGACCTGGAGCCACCAGGGTTGCACGTGAAAGGTGCTGGAGAAGCTACTTTTTTCTTGTTAGGGACGATACAAGTTTGTTTGTTCTACAACTCTCAATGGATGCACTGTCTTAGAATTTCGTGCATGCTTGATATTGCCATAAATTTACTACACAGGAGGCAGGCGGCAGTACACGGGAGTGCTGGTTAGGGTGCCTACATGTCTGTCTGTCTCAGGGTGAAGACATCCATTGATTCCCTGAATGTGCCAGCGCGTTACGTTCTGGCGCACTCGGTGCGTGACTTAGGCATACCTCGGCAAACCTCACTCATGAGGGCCCTCACTCACCCTCACTCACCCTCATCTTCACAGGTGAGGTGAGGGTGAGTGAGTTTCTGAACCAGGAAAATTCATGAGTGTGAGGGTGAGTGAGTTTCTGAACCAGGAAAATTCATGAGTGTGAGGGTGAGTGAGGGCCGTGAGGGCCGTGAGGGCTGTGAGGGCCGTGAGTGCGTGAGGGCCGTGAGGGCGGTGAGTGCGTGAGGGGCGTGAGGGGTGTGAGGGCAATGAGTGCGTGAGGGGCGTGAGGGGTATGAGGGCCGTGAGGGCCGTGAGGGCGGTGAGTGCGTGAGGGGTGTGAGGGCGGTGAGTGGGCGTGAGGGGTGTGAGGGCCATGAGTGCGTGAGGGGCGTGAGGGGTATGAGGGCCGTGAGGGTGCGTGAGGGGTGTGAGGGCCGTGAGTGCGTGAGGGGTGTGAGGGCCATGAGTGCGTGAGGGGCGTGAGGGCCGTGAGGGCGGTGAGTGCGTGAGGGGTGTGAGGGCCATGAGTGCGTGAGGCCTCCTTCAGACGGAGCAACTTTCTAAGCAATTTCGGTGTTGCTGGCGGGTTGTTCCCTAGCTTTCCCTAGATCGACACGAATTGCTGAGATCGGGTCCGGCTCAAAACAAGCGAGCAACTCGGAGCAATTCGAAGACGTTGAAAGCGGCTGCATCCAATCAGGGACGCGATATTTTCACGTGATACCTCCTGCCGGTGATGATGACAACAAAAGACTTGGTTCTGGTTTGAAATTGATCGTTTTTGGAAATAAACTGTTTTAATAAACTGAGGGCGATCAGTGCGTGAGTGTGTAAGAAGTAGAGTGCGTGAGGGGCGTGAGGGCGGTGAGTGCGTGAGGACAAAGAGTGCGTGAGGGCCATCAGTGGTGTGAGGACGGTGGGTGAGTGAGGGGTATGAGTGCGTGAGGGGCGTTAGGGCGGTGAGTGCGTGAGGGGCATGAGGGCCGTGAGGGGTGTGAGAACCATGAATGCGTGAGCGGTATGAGCGCGTGATGGGCGTGAGGGGCGTGAGGACCGTGAGGGGTGTGAGGCTAGTAGTGCGTGAAGGGCATACGTGCGTGGAGGGCGGTGAGACGCGTGAGTACTATGAGTGCGTGAGGGGTGTAAGGACCGTGAGGGCGGTGAGGGGAGTAAAAGGCATCAGTTCGTCAGGGATCTGAGCTCAAATGAAGCGCTTCCATTTGCATGCGGGGCTTTTGCGAGACGATGAGTTCTCTGTGAGGCCTGATTTCGCTTGAAGGCGTAGATAATTAGTGAGTGGTCGCGCGGGTATTGGCCCTTGGGGCCTCTCGCGGCATCTCCCGGAAGTAAGATCGACGCTCGCCTCGCAAAAATTTCGCCGCGCGGATGCTTGGTGCGGTTTGGTTATTGGGTAACGGGTAAGAAAGAAGGAGTTTGTGCGAGCTAAGGCTCACTGCTTGGCGATATTTGATAGCGCGGTTTGCGCAACTAGCGTTAGGTTGGCCGTTTTCTTTGTTATGTTTGACAAAAAAGGAAGCTGGGTCGGAACGGTTAAGAGTTCGCTCGCTCGCCGCTTCAGACAGCGAGTCGCCGGTGAACGGGTGGCGTTTTGCTGGTTGACGGCGGATGAAAAACGGGCGCTGTGCTCTATAGTAGAAGTTACTGCTTGAAGCGCTCTGACTTTAGAAATCTTTGCAGACGGCGCATGCAAACGCAAGTGAACTGCGAGCAGTCGCCCTTAGCCTCTACTCTTTTGTTCTAATTGTATAGGCTGTTCAAAAGAAAAAAAAGTACACAAGCACGACTTTGTGGACAAATATCCTCAAAACATTATGTTGATATTGGTTGATTTTGAGCACTAGTACACTCTATCCGGTAACACAATATGAAACTTGATTTCAATATTTCTTTGCATTGAAGAATTGGGCGATCAGTTCACTGTTTATTTCGTTAAAGAGCACTGCTGAAAAATCATATTTGCTTCATGTAATCGACCGATATTTATTATGTCAGTCATTCGATCCGTGCGCACTCTGTTTGCTGGGAACAAAAGGTTTCGGAGTGCTGGGCCTTTGTATGCACACCTTTCGCTTCCGGCAGAGGGTCACCTGTCGATGAGTAGACTCCGTATCCCCTCAGAAGCACTAATGCCAAAATTAGCGCTTGCAGAAAAGCCGGAGTTTCTTGTGAAAACCCGCTAGCTCGTAACTAAAAATTATAGAGGTGGTGTTTTAACTTCCCTCAAACACTGTGACCATTCGTAATTATGAATTTTATGAATTTAGAGATTGCAAGCTTAAGTCACTCGTGATACAAATCAGCTGCACTGCGATTTGTCCACAACCAGGAATTATCTTCAAAAACATCTGACACGTTAATTTTTTTCTTGTAGTTCTATTGCACAAGCCGACAGTGCACCATTAAATTGGCTTATTATGAATCGAAAAGTCACGCAAAAATAGATAAAAAATTATTAAAACCTCATTGAGATATCAGCACACGAAAGAGCAATTGAATGTAGTAGACATGGGCACATGCATAAGCGGAAAGCGTGTAAGGCTGTAGGCAAGCGGGCGTTCTTCGAGTTTTTTTAACCCTGTCACTAGTAGCTGTACGTCGCATTTATAAAATGTATTATGCTAAGAAAAAAGCTATTCAAAGACATGTACACATTTGCTAATGGTGCTGCCGACAAGATCAATGGCGAATTTAGAAATTCCAGGTATGTATTGACATTGTTAAGTTACGTGTAAGGTCAAACGGTAAACAACGCTCGGTACTAAGTTTTAGTTAACCCGAGATTAGGACAATTAAATCGGCACCAGAGAAGGGACGTGCGTTCCAAAGTAGTGTTTCAGGTCTATAAACGTTGGGGAGTAGTACTTAGTTCGCAGTTATCCAACAGCGAAGGATCGTTTTGTTTCCATTTTGAAAGCTACCAATATACTCGAAGTGCTCTCGAAGATGCTCGGGAAGAGAATATCCAATTTTTTTAACAAGGTCCTCCGGAAGGCTTTCCTCGGTGCCAGCCATGCGCACTTCACCACTTTTGCTGATATCTTATCACCAGATGTTTGAATAAATATTCACAAACCGAGATGTTCCACCTACAATCTCAGAAGTAGCCCGACGAACGGAAACAAAGATGACCTTTCAGTGAAAAACGTTTTTGGAGACTGCTTTCATGGCAAAAGAACACACGTTTCTGAACAATGAAATAAAGTGCGAGGTATCGAGCCGGGAAAGGGCGAAAATGATCCATAGAAAAATAATTGGGCCCGTTTAAAATAAACTAAATTGCAAAACAGAAGCTGCAAGCTATAAGCTCATCTCTTTTTCACCTTCGAGTGGACCGTAGCCGAGGATACGGGCCATGCCAGTCAATCAAGCTCTGAAGGAATGACACGTGACCGTACGGGTCGTCATAAGGCACTTGGAGTCTGAGGTGGCGGGACGCTATGTCGGCTGTGGATTGGCTGGGATGGTCCATAGCATTCTCTACGGTCCATTTAAAAGCAAACCCGCGTACAGTTACGAAAGCCCCCCCCCCCCCTTTTCCCCTTTCCCCGCCTTTCTTCAAAGAGTCTTGTAACTAGGCGAAAAATAAACAACTAATAACAGTGAACCAGACAGTCGGGAGCCGATATTCGGAAAGTTTCCAAACCTCGCCTGATGCCTGAAAGACCGTAGTCGCGCGCACAGTTTAGCTTTTGCTTGATTTGATTGTTTTACGCCTCTCGCCGAGAGTAGTCTCTTTGAGGCCTACCGCTGGCCGCCGCTAGCCGCCGCAACGCCGAGGCGCCAGGCCATGCTGCGCCGTCGGCGCAATTTGACGCCTGGAGAAAGCAACAGCAATTGTATTGCTTTTTTTCTTTCTTTCTTTTTCTTTTTGCTATTGAGTGTCACGTTGCACAAATCGAGAAAGGAAAGAAGAGGGCTTCTCATCATTCCTTTTTTGCTCTTACTGAAATTAGCAATATCGAAGAGGGTTTAACCAGCGTGGCATCCGCAGCCTACATCCATTGAAGAAATGTCGCGTGGCGAGGGGGATCAGAATCAATTAAAAGCATTGAAAAATAGGTGGGAACCATCAGCTTGGCCGTTTCCCGGATCATTCTCAAGTGTCTTCAAAAGAAGCCTGCTACGTGACACGCTCCGCCGGCTTTTTAACACCCAATGTGTTATAGCCAGTGGCGTCACAAGGGGGGGGGGGGGGGGGGCGGACCGCCCCGGGTGCAGCGCTCAGGGGGTGTCGCGGCGGGCCACGAGAGCGGGGGGGGGGAGGGGGGAGCGCGGAGGGCCACGCGAGAGCGGGGGCCACGCGAGAGCGGGGGGGGGGGGGTCGTGTCGCGGCGGGCTACCGCCCCGGGTGCCGCTGACCCTCGTGACGCCACTGGTTATAGGGCTGGGTTTTGTTGAAAAACCACGAGAGCGAGATCGTTACGGGAGGCACGGGAGAGGCAAGTCAAAAAGCCCAAGACGCTGCCGCTGGACGACCTGTCGTGCAGCCGGACTATCTTGCACTGCTAAGAACCCACGCTCTAGCCTTCACTGTAGTACACGGGGCTCCTTGATTGCCTCAACGGCTTCGTCTTCCATGTGTTCGCGCAATGGTGTGTGGGCACAAGCCCAAGTTCTAAAAAGATCGACACCGCATAATGTCATTTTGTTTCTCCTCGTGGCTCCCACCAGGCAGACTAGTATGCAGCGCAAGACCCCCTTGCACGTCGTCACGTACATCAACAACTTTATTCACGACAAGAGAGTCATCACTGTGAACGGCAAGAGGGAAAATCTTAAAGCTCTCTCTGCACCTGGAAAAGAAGTAACAGTCGGGTTAGGCTGTGTCGGGGTGCAGGTGGCACTCAGTTGGTCGAACGACATTTTAGCGAACGCAGACTTTTCATCGAAAGACACTCTAGCTCAGGGGTGGCCAGGCTGACCCGGCCTAAGAGCCGCAAACGAAACCACGAAACTTCTAAGAGCCGCGGGGAGGGGGGGGGGGCAAATTTAAATTTCGTTCAGAGTCTGACTGTACGTATGAGTGCACAAGGCTGTACGACAGTACTTATGGGGGTACAAGGCTGCCAAACCGCGAGCCGTACTTTACTCTGCCTGACCCTTCTTTTTTTCCTGGGGAAACGCAGGAAGAGGCGGGGGGGGGGGGGGGGGGGTCCCCTTACGAGGGATCCGCGAGCCGCACTGGGACCAGCAAAGAGCCGCATGCGGCTCGCGAGCCGCGGTTTGGCCACCCCTGCTCAGCTACTAGTCGGCCGCCGGGAAGCGGCGTTTTCGGGTGGGCCAAGTGGGTTCACATTTTTGTAATGAACCGCCGCAGACTGCCGCCGCGAAGCGAAGTAAGCGCAGCGCGTTCGGGGGCGGGGTTAACACGCGCTTCCGTTATTTGCTAAAACGTCCATTTGCTTTCAATAGCGCTGTTCGCTAAAACGTCATTTGCTCATGTGATATGGACCCTTCTGGGTGCACAGTCAGGAAGTTATCGTGAATACGTCTTCGCTAGGGGTGAAGAAAAAGAATGGTCTCGGAACACATCGTCCCAGAACAAATGGTCCTAGAATAAATGGCCCATGCGCAAGGTAGAAATAATGGTCCAAGAATAAATGGCCCATGCGCAAGGTAGAAAAAATGGTCCCGCAAGGGACCATTTTTTTCTACCTTGATGTGTGGTACATACTGAGGGAATATTTTTTCTGGGACAATTTTGTTTCTTGTTTGTACTTGGAACAATTTATTCCGGGGCCATTTTTTACGGGATCGTAAATTCCAGGGTCATTTGTTTCCTTTCCCTTCGTGGGCAAGTATTCCAGACGAAGCTCACGCTTCATGAATTTGAAAGGTCACTGGTTGCCTTGGACATCGATATTGAAGTCGCCGGTCAAGACGATCGGAGTTTCGCTGTCAGGCTTGTAATCGGGAATACTTTTGTATGCTTTTGGAGTATTGCATGTGCACGGGCTTGAACGACAAAGCGTTCGCCAACGGAGCTCAAGATATTTGGACGCAGATACGAGCACACACCCCAACAGTCGGCGCTCAGTAGGGTTTATTGCCGACGTCATCAAAATCACTGCGCTAACTTATCGGAGTCGCGAGTTGTACTGCGTCCGAGTCTTGTCCAACGCCGAAACTGGCCGCCGCCTATCGCGGGCCCTACACCGCGTACCCATCGCGGGCGGCGCCAACTTAAGGTAATGCAACATGATTATAGGCCCTCTCAGGCGATGCCACTTTAGTTCGGTTCCCGTTATTATTATCTGAGTTAAAACGTCGAAATATATCCCCTCTAAACATTACATAGCTGTTAATGGAGTGGTGCCCGTCCTGAATTTAAAGACTTATTCACGTCAAAAATTGTTTTGGGGAACGCATAACCGGTAAACGAAGTTATATAAATAAAAAATAAAAAAACTCAATGTGAAGGGGAAGTGATAGCTATATTCGAACAGTTATATTTTTTGTTTGAGTCCCTGTGTCCGACAGGGGGCCACTGTTGGAAAGCGGAAGCGAACCCTGTACCCGATCCAAAAAGAAATAATACGAAATGCTCCTATGCGGCGGAGCCGGAATTCGTTAAATAACGCCGTTAGCAATAATTAAAGGTATTGAAATCTGCAATTGAACGTCCTAAAGGAACTATGAAAATATTAACCGCAAAAAAGTAGGATTCAAGTAATTTGTGGTAAAAATAAGTACCACTAGAATTAATAATATTTTCCAGAAAGGTGACATTTTTTACTGATTTATTTTTGCAGAATAACACAATACGCATCAATCTTCATAAGGTCGCTCACTATAACCTAAAAATTCACGTGGTCACAAATATGGTTTTAATGTATGACAATTAAAATATCAGCAGGCTAACAGGCAGCTCAGTAGGGAGTATTGCATATATCTCTCATTGAAAAGACTAAGCGCGCAGGAGAGGTGGCGGTGGCTTTTTCCAGTGGCTTTTACTCAAGTTAGGAGTAGTTTTACAACAAGATATTTATTAAATGTACCTTCATAGAAATAATTATCTGCGAATCCATTTATACCCAGCGCTAATGGCACCGGCGCCGAGAGCAGGGATGGCCTCGAAATGGCAGATTTGCATTGAGGTTGCTGAGGTACGCCTACGGAAAAACGGTAAACAAATCATAGCGCTCTATACCATTTTTTAATCAACCCGCGATTCAGGTCAACTCAGTCGGTACCACAAATCAGAGGTGTGTTTTGAGATGAGCTTCAAGGTTAAATACTCGTAAGCTTACTTTGCACTTGGCAACTATTCATCAATGCCGAGAAGGAAACGGGTTGAGCGCCAGCGCCAAGTTATATACGTGCTTTCATTTAGAGAAACAACTTGAAGTGCAGAAAAATATTTAAATATATAATTCTGTTATCAGATGAATATTTCTTACGCTGGTGGAGGAATTTATTCCTGGTTACAACTTGTAATACTGCAAAGATCTTAATTTTCGCAAGAATCTAACGCTCGCGAATTTCGCGATTTTGAAATATTCGACATAGCTGGCACGAACGGGAGTGGGGAGCCTCGACGTCGGCAATGCTACACTTGCACACCACACTCGTACGCCAAACGATCACATATTCCCTGCAGGTCTTACACGGACTTAATAAATCTCTGGAAATTCGTCTTCGTTACACGTTGGCACGAAGTCTGAGGATACGCATCGGTGTACCCCGTGCTACATCTGGGGTTCTTCTTTTATCCGTAGCTAGATAACCTCCGATTTATGTTCTGCGAACTCAAGAAACACACCGGTGTTTTCTTCGTATTTCTTCGCAACCCAGCCACCACCCACTCGCAAGAACCATTATGGAGAGATGTGGTCCGCGCCTACATGAAGCCTTAGCATCACACCAATCAATGTGCCCCCAGTTTAAATTTTGGAATTACGAGAACACCTACGCCTCTTTAATCATTATGTCCACACAAATTCAAACGAAAATTCCATTCCATAAAAAGAAAAAACGCCTACAGTATCTACTGCGGTACCAGCACAATTGCCCTTATCCCATTTCTCATCATTTGAACATCGTACTCTGGTGTACACAGACAAATCGACCTTGGAAAATGGCTCTGACTCCGGTTTTGTGATACCGGATTTAGACGTACAAAAATCTTACTGTATATCTGATCAAACTTTCTCTAGAACCGCAGAATAACATGGCACTTTATCAGCAATTTACTTTATCACAAAAACAGACTGCACAAGACAGTGGGTTATTTGTACAGACTAAAGCAGCCCTAACCTCTCTGCAAGCTGTAAACACCCGTGGAACCAAGGCAGGAATTGTTTACAAGATTCTCCGAGAAATATCACTGCTGAAAGACTATGGTCACATCATCGAATTTCAGTGGGTGCCTGGACACAGTGGCATACCGGAAAACGTAGAAGCAGACAAGCTTCCCGCACTAGGACACGACTGCGTTGAGCCTCAACTAATCTCCCTTTCCTGAAACGACTTTAAGTTTTTTACACGGAAGCTACAAAGGAAGTTATGCGAAAATTCCTGGTTCGATGAGCAAGCGAGAAACTCTCTTCTTTTATCCATGCACCCTCACCTAAACTATCCGACATACAGTGCTTTACCACGCTATAAGACACACTGCTACATCGACTACGTTGGAACGTTGCATTCACGAAAAACAAAATTACAACATGTAACATCAAATGCGTCTTTTTCTCATTGTTCCTGTGGACAACCATAAGAAAACGTAGAACACCTTATTATGCATTGTGACCGCCTTTCAAAAAAAAAAAAAAAAACGCGAAAGACTTAAACAGCACCTAAGGATAATCGACAAGAGACCTTTTATGCGCCCCAAAGTGATCGGACCCTGGCCCACCTCGGCACTTCAACGAAAGGTACTATACGCTGTGCGTGACTTTTTTGTTGAAGGTGACATGGCGCAAAACTACTATAGTCCGTTGCAACTCAAGAAGGTAGGGCGAGGGAAAGGAAGGCCGGGGAGGAGGAGGTTTCCTCCTTCTCCTACAGCGTTCCGTCTGCTTCCTCCTCCCCGGCCTTCCTTTCCCTCACCCTACCTTTTTGAGCTGTAACTTACTATAGTTATCGATCTCTCTTTCTCTCTCTCTCTCTCTATATATATATATATATGTATATATAGAGATGAGAGAGAGAGAGAGAAAAACGTAGCGCAGTATGACGAAAAGCATATACGGCAGAAAACGCACTTGAGACGGTTGTTGGTGTTTTAAAACATATTATTCGTAAAGTTCGTGGACGTTTCGGCCTGAGACAGACCAGCCTCGAAAAGGTCTGTCTCAGGCCGAAACGTCGACGAACTTTACGAATAATATGTTTTAAAAACTCCAACAACCGTCTCAAGTGCGTTTCCTGCCGTATATATATATATATATATATATATATATATATATATATATATATATATATATATATATATATATATATATATATATATATATATATATATATATATGACATGGTGTCACGTGCGTTACTGTGCACGTATTCAATGTGGGCGTGAATATTTGTGTTTTATTCGTCAACACATATACATATACAGATGTGGGCAGGAGTTACACTTGTGCGGAACACTTTTTTAGGTTGTGCCACCTATGCGCGTGCGCGTTTGCGTAATTTGTTTGTATGTCTGTGTTCGTGTTTGTTATTTTTTTCTCTCGCTCTTTTTTTTTTTTCAAGTATTGAAATAATTGTTATGGAGTAACCGACACTCTTTGTACAATGACAACATCTCCAAAAATATGCCATTTAATAAAGAAGAAAATTATCGCGAACATTTGGTCCTGCGAATAATTCACCCCATGGTAATGAATATATAGCACACCAACCCGAATCGCGGAAGTTCGTGCTTGTGAAAATTCTTTGAAACCGGCACTTTGAGAAATTCGCGAAATAAAGTCGTTTAAAGTATACGAGTATACAGGCCTATTTTCAATACTTGGCGTAAGTCGCTGAAGCAAGCACTTCGCCGAGTCGTGCAATAATTGCACGACTGGTAGGAAAACAGTGGGAACGAGATGAAAAGAATCGGGAATGTTAACGAGGGTAGAAAGTTGGGCAAGTTGGTGATTCATAATGATTAAAAAGCGCAAAAAGACGACGGACACAGAAGAAGACACAGACACAGCGCGCCGATCCCAACAAGTTTGTTGGGGATCGGAAATGTTTTCTTTACTTGGGGATCCCCCAAAGAGATGAAGGACCTGATGGGCTGTCATGACTTCAGCTCGGAGGTTCTCGAAAAAATTAAAATACGTTTAATATTTACCGTTGTATTTTTTTTTCAACTGGATGAAATTATATTTGTAAAATGTGTGACCTTTGTCGTAGTAAGCACAGCAGAAAAAGACAACAGCAGAAACTATATACACAAAGATATAATAAAAACTGAATTTGTATGCTTAAAAATCAAAGCCGCTTTTTCATGCCGGACAGTGTTGAGTAAATAGAGCTAGGTATAATAAATATAAAAGCAAACCGAAAAAAAAAGAAAAAAAAGCTTATAAAAGGCGTGTCTTTCTCGGCCACATGGCCAAGGTGCAAAATGAGTCAAAGGGAAACAAACCAAAAGATAAAGCATCCCCTCCCCAGGGCCGCAGCGCCTTGGTGTCTGGTGACCGAGGGGCGGAGCGGCGGAGGACGGCGCTGGCTCTTTTTCAAGCGCACATGCACGCCGACGGTGGCGACTCGCGCCTCCGCGCACAACACCAGCGTCAACGCACCAACTGCGGTGACAGCACAAACTACTTTTTGAGTTTGAGTTAGGACCTAGCATTAGTAATGCGAAAATATCGATAGATTGACTATCGATACTAGCGATAGTTTTATGATAGTCGACTATCAACAGTTTTACTATGGTAGACCGTTGATAGTCGCTATGAATAGTACTATCGATAGTTTTCCGATAGTCAACTATCGATAGTTCTCCGATAGTCAACTATCGATAGTACTATTTATAGTTTTACGATAGTCGACTACTGATAGCACTTTCAAAAGATTTTTTGATAATGTAACTTAGATACTATTTCAGAAGTATACTCTTTATATAGTTTTTCGAAAGTACTATCGATAGTTCTTCTGAAGTATACTGTTGATAGTTTTTCGGAAGTGCTCTCGATAGCTTTCCAGAAGTGCACTGTTGATAGTCTCTCGATGATTTACTGTCATTGTTTTTACAACAGTATTTGTATCGCTTTCCTATCGTTTTTTTTTATTGTTCCTTGATGAGCTTGCTGAAGGCTCCCGTCGTGAATTCTTATGAGCTTTGGAATATTTCCTGGGTTGCCAAAGGCAACCACGGAAATATTTGACATTTTCAATTACTATTACCAACGTTACTCAAATCTATTTTCAATGGTACAGTATCAATAGTTCTCAATAATCCAGTACCGATAGCACGCAATCGATATTTTTGCGGTAGTCGACCATCGATAGTGTCATCGATAGTTATTACGGTACTCGGCTCCGGATGTATTGATAGTTTATACATATGTACCGACAGTCAACCAACGATCGCATACTATTGATAGTTTTATAATAGTATACTCTTGACAGTACAGGGTTTCAGCAGGTTGTGTTCGCACTCCGATAACGATAGGATGCGGGCGCAAACACAGTTGTCGGTTGTCGATGTAGCGCGTATCGCTATCAGAGCTGCAGAAATATCTGCTGAAAAATGTACAAATCCCCCTGTTCACAGACTGCACTGAGGTGAAGTCCCTATATACATGATATTCACTGGTAACAAAAAGCATATCGAGGGGCTTTTCACCGATACCCTTAAGCGCCTTATCGGTCCGCCAACGAAACAGCGCCGCGCACGCCATCAAGAATACTTGCACGGCCCTACAAAGAGACGACGGGACCGCCGTAACGATACGATGGATCCTGGGACACGATGGGCACCCCGGCAACGAGCGGACCCACGAGATGGCGAGCGAGGCTTCACGACACCGCTCCCGGCACGGGGACCCGACGTGGCTGACACCCTTCCAAAGACCCCGAGGAGCGCGAGCAGCCGCCAACGAAGACGGCAGGGCCTGCTTCCTACAATCATACCTTGGCAAACCTCACTCATGAGGGCACTCACTCACCCTCACTCACCCTCATCCTCACAGGTGAGGTGAAGGTGAGTGAGTTTCTGAACCAGGAAAATTCATGAGTGTGAGGGTGAGTGAGGGCCGTGAGGGCCGCGAGGGCTGTGAAGGCCGTGAGTGCGTGAGGGCCGTGAGGGCGGTGAGTGCGTGAGGGGCGTGAGGGCCATGAGTGCGTGAGGGGCGTGAGGGCTGTGAGGGCGTGAGGGGTGTGAGGGCCGTGAGGGCGGTGAGTGCGTGAGGGGCGTGAGGGCGGTGAGTGCGTGAGGGGCGTGAGGGCTGTGAGGGCTGTGAGGACCGTGAGTGCGTGAGGGGTGTGAGTGCCGTGAGGGCGGTGAGTGCGTGAGGGGCGTGAGGGTGAGTGAGGGTGAGTGAAGGGCTGAAGGTGAGTGTGAGTGTGAGGGTGGGTGAGGGGCTGACGGTGAGTGTAGCTGTGAGGGTGAGGGTGAGTGAGGGGCTGACGTGAGTGTGGCTGTGAGGGTGAGGGTGAGTGAGGGGCTGACGTGAGTGTGGCTGTGAGGGTGAGGGTGAGTGAGGGTGATCTAAAATGCCGAGCTCTGGACTTAGGCGGTAAAATAGCGTATATGCATTAGCCAAACCTAAGCACTCGAGCTGAGCGATACCGGATTGCGCGCACTTCAAAATGCATAAAAAATGATTGGTCGGAAAAATCGCTGAGATGTCACCACTCAAGCAAAAGCCCACGTGTGTATGAAGGCACTCTAGTGCTGGTGTCGTCTCGTACTCTGCACACACAAACATCCATTCGGGTTGCGCCCTGTGCAGGAACACTAAAGTTTCCTCGATGCATTTTGGCAGCGGGGGCGTGACGAAACTGGCTGGGGAGATCGGTCTATTATCTCGCGCCTTTAAAGAGGCCACGGAACATACATTACTGCATTCAACAGATTCGACATGGAGGTTCGCAAGTCATACAAAAATATGTTCTGCAAATTTATTCTAGCTTGTACAATGAAGGCACACCTCGTAGGAAAATTAGACCAGCTGCAGCCGACGTTCGTGCTGATAAGATCCGTCAGACAAACTCAAAAGCGTACCATCATTGTGTACGTGATGTTCTCCTTAGTGCTTTTTATCAATGGACCAATCATAAACAGGAAACTCCCAGTGACTTGGCGGTCATACGATCTAAATTTTCGCTGCTTCTGTTGACGAAGGCAGCCAGTGCGACGGCGATTTCGAGGACGGAATTGGTGACAATTAAAAAAAGAAGCATCTTCGGTGCAATCATCGACTCTCTAAAATTTGCGTTTCATGTGGTTTCCTCGCGATTCATTTACTGGTCGATTTCGTGCATAAGACTGCGAGCGGGAGACGTGCAGCGACTGGATACGTAGCTCATCACAGTCACGTACGAACCACCAATTTTCAGACTTTGGTGAACTATTTATCAAACACTTGTTCATATAAACTCGTATGTAAAGAAAATATTTATATTGAAGCTGATATTTTATGGTGAGATGAGCAAGTGGCATCACCAAGTAACTTGCTTCATACTTCAGCAATGTATATTATCTTGTGCATTTTCGGGGCCACCCATATACAACGAAATTCGAATATGACATTTAAATCTTCGGAATTTCGTACTATCGTTATAAGTAAATTGCACCTATAAAGTTCTTTTTTTGTGATGGCTGCCAAGTTAAATTTTTACGTAGCCAAGTTTGGTCAATATAAATACTTATTTTACGTGCCGACCGGAAGGTGCTAGAATTCAAGGGTTTCGCTCCAACTATTCTCAATTTGTCTTATCTATATCTGCTTAATATCGTCTATATTATTATACTGCTTAGTTTGGTATTAACTAGCGAACCGAACCACGGTCTATTTCAAGTTCACAAGAGCCACCTAAAAATGGTCTATAAAGGCCTGCAGGAAAGTCATGGCGTTTTTGCAGAGTGTGCCATGTACAAGGTTAATCAGAAGTTGAAAGAAGCAAGACGAGCACCTTAGGACGTTCTGTTGGGTATTCACTGCTGCGTTGTTCAAGAGGCTCTATGTTAGCGTTCGTTGAGTGCTTACTATCGATCGTGTTTGGCGTTATACAAGTATATTTTATAATAGAAACGCTTTCTCCGGAACAATTAAAGGGACCATGAAACGATTCTGAAATCGAATTTCATCCACCGATCGCCGTAAAAGGTGTGAAAAGAAACACAAAAACACAAAAATAGGGAGCCAAAAAAAATTATTCGCTATAGAACTTTTAAAAGAAAACTGGACTCTTTTGCGCCTTCTTTCCTTCGAAAGCTCTCTGCCTTTTCACTGCGATGCATCCGCGGAATCGCAGCGCGTCAGCCGAATCCACGTCGCCTATTGGGTAAGAGCCTACCTCACCAGCACCGCGATCGTAAACAATAAATAGCCGGCGAACGTTTCCTAAACGTTTTGTTAAATAATATTCAGATCCACATTTTGTAGCATAATTAGAGATGTGACGAAAATTGCCAAATTTGATAATGCTGAGAGCCAAGCGCCATCTATCGTGTGGTAAACGAAGCAACTACTGCGCAAGCGCAGTAGGCACAGTAGGGCCGACAGCGTCGCTGTAACGTCGCGATGCGTCGCGACGACCAACGAACGTTTATTTTTCTACGTGTTCTTCTCGCGCGTCCCGACTTCAAGCAGCAAGAAAAAAGTACTTGAAACAGACCACGACGAACAAGAACGCTGGATCCACAAACACCCGAGAAAAGCTCAACGGCGACGAATCCACTGACGATAGGCCTAGCAGGCACTCCGACTCCGTTGCTTCAACGGTACTTGGCCAAGACCGTCTGCCCACGACCGGCTGGCGTGCTGAATGGAATATGCCCGCGCGACCCTTGTGGACCCTTCCCGTATTATAGTTTGATCGCTGACCTCAATTTTAGATTAAGAGGTGAGGTCAATCTCTTCCCCTTGTCATTTCCTTGTTTTCCGAGGCAGTGTTGACGAACACTGTCGTCGAAAAGGGACTTTCGTCGATTCTATCTTCTTGTTTTGTGTGATATAGAGCTCGAATAAACGCCGTATGGATTACCTTCGTAACACGGTATGTACACTTTGTTATTAGTATGCCATTTTTATTCTGACACGACTGCAGGTCACTGTCGAGCTATAACAGTTCGTGGGAGCTACGTGCAATGCCGGTCCAACCTTCCTTTGCCGAGTGTCGCGTCAGTATCGAGTTGCAATCGTAAAAGATCGGTCCCGAAGCGCTTACCAACAGCGTGAATACAGCACTTCCATCAAACGCGCGCGTCCGCTCCGAGTGTGAACAGGTATTTACGTGGCTCTTGCTGACACTGTCGTAGTTCAAACGTATCTTTTTTAACGTCGGCTCGCTCTTGCATCTCCGAGGCCGCGAAAAAACGCCGCGGCAATTTGTTTCTATCTACGTCGCTTTGCAAACGACTGACACGGGCCGCCTTTTACCAACAATGACAGTTGGGTTGACTTCTGGAGTCTTCACCGAAAGACTCGCCGCACTTCCCAACAGGCATACCGGCGTATGGGACTAGTCCCATGCTGTCGCTGTAGCGCAACATATCTCATTGAATTTCGCTCAGCTGCGATGTGTCCATGGCTGTCGCGGCGATGAGGGGCGCCGATTCAGAAAATACGTCGGTGACATCAGCGCCATCAGCGCAGTAAAACCTACCGGCGCACCCCCAACTCGCCGCCGCTGACGCTCCCATTCTACAGCCGAGAGAACTTCCGGTTCCGGAAACAGGGTACGTCACGACCGTCAAAATTACGCCGCAACTTGTTTTGCGGTCAGTTGGAGAGAAAGAAAAAGTCGATATTTCATTAATTTTTTGTGTAGAAGTTAATAAACCGAGACGAAAACGGATGCCTGTTCGGCATTCAGTGAACGTTGAAGGTTTAATGTAAAAGTTATCTGGCAAAAGTAAAAAGGTCATTTCATGGTCCCTTTAAGAATAATTTTCTGAGTCTGTTTTGGTTAAGTAATTGGCAACTGAATTTCAGTTGAAGACAGCTGATCACAGGCAATAGTCAACTTTAACCCTTCCATCTAACCATACTAATTGTATCAAAGTGGCCAGGAAGAGCACTATATATATATATATATATATATATAAGGAGAGGTCGCGCTTATAGAAACATACCCGCATTAAAAAAGTAGCTAAACACGACAGTCAATTTGGAACTTACGGTGTTTCTGAAATAATTTTGGAAATAATATTCTCGTTAAATTCAGTGTTATAAATTTCACCATCTTTTTTAATCAAGTGTCGTTATTAAAACTTACCTCTTCCTGCAACTTCGTATTCGAAGGTCGAGTCTTCATCTTCGTCTGCATCTGAGTATACAAGAGAATATTGAACTCCTCTTCACTCCTGAGTATTTTATTGGTACAATTTTTGTTTTTGCCCTGCTTCACTGAGTACGACCTTATTTATCTATACTTATTTTTTTCTCGCTCGTAGGTTTATACGAACACGTTTAATTCATCTGACTGCTGCAGCTGCTGTACTCTACAGCACATCAAGTGTAATTTTTTCAGCTCAGAAGTTGCTTGGTGATCCTTTTGAATCAGGTATATATATATATATATATATATATATATATATATATATATATATATATATATATATATATATCACGACCAAACCTACTTGCGAGCAGCAGTTCGAGCAAGGGAGTGAAGCTGTTGTTTTAAGGTATAGCGGTAACAACCAATGGCGCTGCGCCTCATGGAGGTCGGAGCAGGAAATGGGTGTTGCGTAACACTCCCCTTTCTCTCTGCTTCAGTCACCGGTAGAGACAAAGATGGCGTGGAAGGGTAGGATACGCGCAATAGTAAAATGGTCGAGCAGACGTGAAATCATTTTCTGGTCCGATTGAAAGCGCGGCGGCATTTCAGAAAACACTATGCAGCGGCCCCAAAGAGATGCATTGATGAATAAGAAAGTCTTTGATACATTCATAATTCCTCCTCCACATGTCGCTTTGCATATAATTCCCATAGCATGTGCTTCGTCAGTATTCTCAATTTATGATATCGCATCTATATTTTATTAGAGTGTTTCAGTAGATCGTTCAGTCACTCCCGCTGCGCTATCCGCTAGCCGCTACGGCCTTCGCTATATGTAGCGTAGCGGAACCACAATTTTAAGTTTTAGCAGAACGTTCGCCACCCGCTATAAATTGCAGCGTCACAGAATTACATGATTTCTAAAGCAATTCTTCGCAATTGTTTGATTAACGTCGTTATCTTAATAGAATATTTTGTTCTTTAATGAATAACGTGCTAATCGTTGCTTCTTTTGTAAGGAAATGTTATATTATGTTTGTAATTGAATACGACTGACGGCCAAGTTGTCCAAGCCAATCGGATATGAGCCAAGCGACAAAGCCACCGAGAAAAATCTTCAAAAATAGATGACAACAACCGTAGCTCTTCTGTTGTGTCGTTGTTCACCGAAAATGAAACGCCACGGAAATCCCTCATATCCGCCTGCTCGCTCGCTTCCTTGGTCGGTTTTGTCCTCACGACAAAGTGGCCGAGCAGGAGGCCGCACCCTTCACTCACAGCACCACGGACTGCGAAGCTTTTTCTTCTTCTTTTTTTCTTTTTCCGTCGCAGTATTTAGCATGTTCGCCATCAATCGCTACCTGTTGCAGTCCTGGAACGGCTTTGTCGCGGCTACTTCTTGCAGCAGCAAGATATAATCCACCCCTCAGAACCACGATTGCGAAGCGCACAGACCTGACAGGCGGGGCGAGGCGGCCATTTTGAATTGAGTCCCTCGCTGGCTCTCCCTTATCTCGCCAAGTCTCGTTCTTGCGAGACCCACGCTAGCGCGCCGCGCTACGCGCCTCGCTATTTTGGTCTGATAGCGCGCCTCCGCTAGCCTCCGCAGCTCCGCAATGTTTCCGCTAGCAGCGAGCATGCGCAGTAGCGTCGTCGCTCTAGCGTATAGCGTAGCGGAAGAGCCAAAACGATCTACTAAAACTCTCTATTATGTAGGTTATCTCAGCCAGGCATATTTTGTCTACCAAGCAGCAATAGCATGCCTCAAAAAACAGCGATGGTCCACTTGCAGAGCGGACATTTGACGCTGGATAATTTTTCACCTTATTTGGCTCTAACTTTATTGGTAATTTTGGGATGGAATGGAGTAAATGGGGTGTTGTTCCGTCATGAAAACGTTCGACATTGCTCAATGAAAAGCACACCTATCCTAATAGATATTTTTTTTAAAGTGCTCAATTCCTCTAGCTGCTGCTCCAATTACCGAAGTTCTTCCCTGTTTGGCATCGTACTTTGAGCATCTACTCTACACGACGTCTGAGTTAGGCTTCAGCGTGAACACGGGTTAGCTCCTATCGATAATGTGTACTGAGTGAGCGTTTCGCGGAGGCCCCGATTCAATCAGACGGTCCGTGCTCAAAAAGAAACCAATGATGCTTGATGGGGTTTAGAGAAATGTTTAGTTTTTAAGTGAAATCGCAAATATTAGGTAAACACAGATAATCTGCAAAACACTTCGCTCATGACGTCATATCCAGTCGTGACGTCAGATACCTCAGAAGAATTTTCCCCTCCCCTTTCCTACAGTTTTTAGTCAACCACACTTCTGGTCACTTAAACGAAATCGAAAATATGAATGTATAAGATTGCACGGAGTCGAAAAGCCTGAAGTTCACAACCGGCAGTGCGATACGAGACCAATCTCAGTAAATATAATATACGTTTACTGAGATTTTGTAACTGATTATTTATTTGCTGAATATGTAGATTTCCGAAAATATAGAATGTGTTTACTCGAAAGCGGTCTCTCTTTCTTTATCTGGTCTCTCGTCGTTCGTGCTGTATTGAATAATATAATTAATTTGCATTTGATCAAACCGACCATAGTGTTTTTGTTTTTTCTAAAGTAATGGTGCAGGCGATCGGGTGAATATTAACAATGTTGGATTAACCTGAGACTGGTGTGGAAAAGAAATATAAAAGCAATGTAGAGACAAGGAAAATAGACCGGACGACGTCGCAAAATCACGTAACTCGTTTACTTAGTCCACCTCCCGATATATTTTCAATGTCAAGGTCAAATCATTCAACACAAAATACTAAGTCTATACAGTTCAAGCGCCATAGTCTCCATCACGCAATGCAAGAATATGAATAGCCTCGGAGGTCGACGCGATAAGGCACCATCCATCCAACTTCAAGCTTGAACAAAAGAATCTCTTCTCCTATTACACTTCTGATTCATAAAGTATTTACAATAAAAGGCGATGAGATCCTTGGGTTCAAGTTTGAAAGTGGATGGATGTTGCCTTATCGCGTCGACCTGTAACGTTGTCGCATTTTCGCATTGTGCGATGGAGACTTTGGCGCTTAAACTGTATAAACTTATTCATTTTGTGTTGATGAAGATGGCCTTGAGATTTAGACTATATAAGTTGCTGGACTAAATATAAAGATTAGCTGCGTTTGAAACGTCGTACATTCTATATTTCTATATTCTGTCTCTTCAACGTTCTAATGTTTCTTCTCTACCCCAGTCTGAGGTTGATCCAACATGGTCAATAGTGTTTTCGTCTTTACCTTCACAATGTAATGATTTCTAAGATAAGAAGTACATTCTACACTGCTGTGTTGTGACATATGTAAGCTGTATACACCGAAAGGTTTTCTCAATGCAACGTAATGCTAAAGGACGCATGTTAACAGGATTTCGTGTGGAATAAGCATAAAATGTTAGGGTCTAAAGTGGCAATATTCGATGTGAAGAATTGACGCGGATGCGTGCAGTATTTATTAACTTTGTAGCGCAGCGAGTTGGTTGAAGACACTTAAAATTTGTCCCTCAACAAATTTAATGCCGCCTGGACCTTTCCGCCTGGGAAGCCAAAGAAAGCGTGTTGCGCTGGCTTACCTGACTGAGCTTCATTGGGAGCCGGTCTGATAGAAATGCATAATAGATATAAAAATATTTTGAAAGAAATATTGCAGATATGCCCTGTATCACTTTTATCACAAAAGCACGCTATTCTCGATCAAATATAAGGTATCAGATCAAAGGTTTGCATTGCTAAGGTACATCTTCTATACGTCGTGAGCACGAAACTGGTAAAAAATATATTGCATACTCATTCGTAATTTTGTCACACAATCGACGTTAGCAGGTATCTTGTGCCTTAATGGCGCGAACATCGTAGTAGATTGCGTATCTCATAGGGTATTCACAAGAAAGAGAATTCCTTCACTTAGCTCCTCGGACACCACGTCCCGTGATGCTTCTGCCACGTTTTTCTGAGGCGGCGGGGCGACGTCGAGCTCCGCGACGGGGACGAAGCGGCATTCCTCAACCGGTAAAAACACTCCACGAGTCCGACGTTGCCTATGCGACGGAAGCGACAAGACACGCATCGCTGGGTGAAGTCAGGCAGCTTAGTCCGGGGAATCCTCGTTTTCATGAATGCAGCGAGAAACAAAAATGCCCTCGAAAAGTTCACATTCCAGCGGGAATGTCAGGCGAAGTTGGCGTCTCTCGAGGTCGCACCTCCAAGCACTGACCTAGCTATAGGACGTCTTTGCTTTGCAGTTAACCACGTGCTCGTTCTCTAACACACGGAATGTCGACGCACTCTCGCCACGCCTGTGGTCGCGTTCGCTGCTTCATGACGACGTTTAAAACTCGCTTGTCCCTCGCTGTCAGTGGGAGGCTATTCAAAATAGTCAAGTGGCTGTTGTTTCTTTTATAATTTTTGTTCTGTATTTTGTGTAATCGATTTTTTATAGTTGTCAATTCCTTGAAGTTGAGACGCTCAGTGAGAGCATTAAACAATCAGGAGTCCCGTGTGAGTGCAGAGTGCATAGTGATAGCCGAGACAGCTTATCAGGTGCTAATGTGCCATTTTATTTCTTGCATTTATCTACCATGCAATTTACTTGTAGGAACCATTTCCAACGTCTTATGGGAGTGTGACACACCCATCTGTATTTTATGAAACAACCGAGCAAGATGATTTTCCGGGACAACCATCGGAGTCAAGCGGTATCATGACGTCGTATTGCCGCCTGTGTAGCCAAGTCGTCGTTGCTAAATCGGAACCCCGCTTTGCTTCCGCGCTGGTGGCCGGGGTTCAAACCTCTCATCGCCTGTTGTTTGTATACCTCTCGCAGTTCATAGTAAATTCTAGAATGAATGAGAATCATATGGCGTGTTCATGCTCACACCCTATAGTCATAGAACAATCGAGGTCGAATGTTCTAGGCTACCAAGCAAGCCTTAGGATAAGGTGTGCAGTGCCGTGCTGAGTCGGTCTCGTTTCAGCGCTCGAACTCTCTAGTACACCACCAACGACGCTTGCGACACTATAGTTTTTGTTCCGGCGCAAGCGCGTTTAGTTCATGCTTCTCAATTCGTCGCTTCATCAATTGTCATTCCTTACATTATGACACCTTATTACGGAACAGCGTGACGTGATGTGGCACTGTAATGTCACATAATTCCGTGACATTGAAAGAAATCTCGACATCACGTGCCCTTATGACTTGACGATACAAACGATGAACGCCTTAGACCGTCCTTTCGTGCGTGAAAAGTGCCGATAGCAGCAGTAAAAATGACGTGTTTGTCGTCGCATGGAACATGCTTAGAGTAGAAGTAACTGTCTACAAACCGACAAAGAGCTCTATCGCCGCCACTATTTTTGTAATAATGATGACGCAAGTTGTAACTACTGTTACTCAAGAGACCGCTAAAAGCCCGAAATAGGGTGCCACCATCTTAGGCTATGAAGGCTGTCATCGAGTTCATTGATATTTCTGCGTGTTTTCATGATTTTAACTTAGATTGAGAAATTGGATGTCTTTCAGAGTATGTTCTTCCCTGTCTTCAATGTGGTTTTGCTACTCTAGATTTTTTGATTCCAGTTGTAATAGCTGGTTCGTTTTTTTGCGTTTTATGTCATTGTAGTGTGCACCACTATGATGGCCAATGTGTTTGTTTCTGGGCACAGGCAAATGAAAAATAATATAGTAATAATAGTGATATATATTTTATAGCACACGCTCTAAGGAGGTCATGTCGCAGGAAAGTCGGCTTGGACCTCGGTAGCGTGAGAGAAAATTCTGATTGGTCGATAAAGTCTTGAAGTCACAGCCACATGACATCGCGCGGGAATTTCAAACAACCCACAATGCTCACGTGAAACGTGACGTCACGCGTGCAATGCAATTGATTAAAACCTTTTATGTGATACAAATCGAAGGTCGCCCCATATTTAAAAAAATATCTTTATAAAGTAATTCAATCTTCTAAAAAACACATTTTATGAATTTAAACGGAGGTGGGATTTCAACCCACGACCCGAAGGTTGCGAGCCAGACACGCTGCCTACTAGACAACGCAGGCACTTTATTTATTATTGTGGATGTGTATTTCATAAATACAATGACAAAAGAGCCAATTACAGCGGGAATGCCGGCGCTAAAAACGTCACGTTGCGGGGTGCTGGTATTGCAGGGTAAAGCGGTTTCATGCACAGAAGCGCCTCAATGCGTGACAGCCACTTCGGCACACATTTCTGTGCCTTGTGCACTTCGACCGGGAGAGAAATCCGCTCTGGGAAACAATCCCAGACCTCTTGGACATTACCCTCGGTGTTTCGCACAGCCATTCAATATTTTTAATTTGCGTTCCGCTCCAGCAATATCTCGAAGATGAAAGGGGCGCAATCCTCATTTTATACATTGAGGAACCGTATCCCGTGCGTGTCGAAGGGGAGGTCTTTATTCAGGTTTCGTTGGAGGACGTCCCAGAAGAAGACCCCATCTTAGCACACAAGGAAGACTTGTGCGATTGTGTCTAGCTTTTTCCACAGAAGAGGGTGAACACCCCACTGAACGGGCAGTCCTTTTGCCGAATACACGTTCTGATGGGCATGATTACGGAAGGAAATTTAGAGAAACATATCTTACTTCTCACGGATACAACCATTCTTTTAACGCGTTTCTAAATATCTTGCCCCGGGCATACACAGTACAGATATCTTATATACGTACAGAAAACACTAAGTCACAGACATCCTCATAAAACAACTTGCGAGGTATTTCGCTTAAATTTTGAGCAAAAAATTCAATAGCGACAATTGGCACGATGCGACATCTTCGCTATCCCATTAGCGCCCACCGTGATTAACAAGGTATACTAAACGTTTTTTTTTATATTTTAGTACATAGGATAATCAATATTTTGATTTAGTTGGGATACATTTTCGCCATCATGGTCTGCCTCAAAACCTCTAACTAGTTTGCATTTGGGTGATGGCGTTTCCCATCTATTCACTTAGAATGTTCCTAAACATGGAGGCGCATACGCAGGTTTAGCAAGTTTCGCAAGTTTACTTGATTTGGCTGCATAACATTTGATATATTTCTGTTTTTTATGTATATTGTTTAAAGATGGAGAAAATATATGACTGTATATATTGATTTTCATTCGTTATATTCGAATTTTACTTACATCAAAATACAGACCTCATGCTTGATGGGTTCTGCCATAATTAACCCAGATGTTCTTTTTTAAGTCATTTTCCCTGTTGAGGGAAGGCCTAGAGGCGGCTCTGGACATTGCCCAAGATATTGATGAAGGTGTCGAAGTGGTTATTATTTCTCCTGACCATTCAGCAGACATGAACGAGAAGAGAGAGATGATGACATCACCAATATTGTTGAAGTGAATGACTCATCAGGTAAAGGGATGACGTGTTTATAAATATTGACCCTATGATGTGCTCGACGAAGAGGTGAGCTTATGGATGTGTATCGGTTGTTAGGTAGACTAGAAGTACACTGCGTGGCAAAGGATCAACATGGTGACCATCAGCCACCCCTTGTCAAGCGAGCACAGTTCACCGATCAGAAATGGAAGAGGATGAATCAAGAGTACCGCTGGTCGCCTTCAACAAGAGCGCTGGACAACGGCAATACAAGCTGAGGTCCGACTTTATTAGGAAACTATCCAAACAAAAATCTACAGTACAATTTTCAATGATGAACGTTTAATTCACATCGTCATTCAAAGCGAGACGTATCTAAAGCAAAAAAGATAAGCATGGTTTTGTTTTCCCGTCAAAAGATCTGAGAAAATTAACCGTTTTTCTGTTGACTGGGTATTTTAAGCTTTTCAGCCAAATCCTCTACTGGTACTTCGACGAAGATGTTTGCATGTCATATGTCACCAAGTGCATGACTCGGCAGCGCTTTCTTGAGATAAAGTGGTTCCTGCATTTAGCCGACAATAACTTGGTTCAGAGGACAGCGGATAAGATGTGCAAGGTGCGTCCTCTGACCGGAAGTTCTAAACAAGAAGTTCAGGCGACATGGCATCTTTAGCAAGACCCTCCGTGATGTTGAGTTCATGGTAAAGTACTTTTGTTTATTTCCTTGCAAGCAGTTCATTATGAAGAACCTATTCATTGTGGCTACAAAAACTTGATGATGTGCAATGCAGATGGATATTGCTCTGCGTTTGACACCTCTTGCGGAAGACATCCCAGCCCAGATAAAAGACCGTTGGTGACAAGAGTTGTCCTTTCCGTACTCGAGCCCGTCACGACGTCCGCCCACCGTGTCGCGTTTGCGACGATTGTTTCATGACTCACGACCTCCTCGCTGCTCTGCGGCAGCTGGGCTTTTGTGCTACAGGAGCTCTCTGTGAAAATAAGCAAAATAAATGCCCTCTCGTCCCATAAAAGGAAATAAAAAAAGCAGAGAGGGAAAGGCTGCTCATATTTTCATCTAAAAACGGCCTTTGTCTTGTCAAGTGAAAATACACCAGTCTGATGACCACAACAACTAACTACGACAGCATTGAGCCGTTAGGCTCCGTAAAACGATGCTCGACAGCCTAAGTGAAAAAAAAATTTGCCGTAGCTCAAGCTGTTCGGGAGCCACAACATTGGAATGGAAGGTGCAGAAGTAGTCGAGCAAGCCGCTAATAAGTACTGGATTCACATTCGAAGAAACAAAAGTGGTGGGCGGTGTTCACTCAGATGCTCAACACTGCAGTGTTAAAAGCCTGGAGGCTACACCAGTTCCCAGAAGATTCCAGGCTAAATGACTATTTCTGACTCTGCGAGATCTTGATAAGATCGGCTAAATACAGCTGATGTGCCTCTTTTTACTGTTCCCTTTTTACTACCATGGTTCAAAATCTAGGTGTTCTGACGGTAGATTCTCTAAATACTTTCGTACAATAACAGACAACTAGATCGTTGAGTTTATTTCATTCAAATGTTCAATCCGCCAGATAAAAGAAGATGATCTTTCATTGTTTTTGACTCAATCCAAACTTCTTTTGATGTGGTCATGATGACTGAAACGTGGTATAGAGATGATAATAAATTGTTTGTTCTTCCAGGCTACACTCATTTCTTTTACACCGCACTCATAGTCGCGGTTGTGGTGTTTCATTGCAAACTCGTGCCTCTGGTTTCGAAATACTCAGTGAATATTCTATTGTGACCCGAGATTATGAGATACTTTGTGTTAAAAAAGAAAATCATATCTACTCTATTCTATATCGTCCTCCAAATGGTAATGTTTCGAGTTTCATGCAGTTTTTAAAAGCGTTGTTTTGTTTTGCTAATCAAGAGAAGTGCCTCTTGTTTCTGGGTGGTGATTTTAATATAAATATGCTTGAAGATTCTCATCTTAAGAATGATTTTGTTGGTTTATTGACTTCAAACAATATTTCCAATCTAATTATCCCTCCAACACGCGTCACATGCACAACATCGACATTGCTTGATCTGTTTCTAGCTAATCATGATGAAAATAATAATAGTTCCACTGTGCTTAGTAATGGGATCAGCGATCACCTTCTAAAAATCATGTTTATCAGTAAGAATATGTCAGATAGCACAGTTCCAAACTTTTCAGCAATGTCACAAGACATAAGTTTTAGGACACTGGAAGAATTTAGACAAACAATCAGCACTATAGAGTGGAGTCCTATGTTTAATTCTACAGATGCTGATGAGTGCTACGATTTTTTATAAGTACTTTCAAACATGCTTACTCCACCTCATTCCCATATAAATGCATCCGTCACAACAAGAAAGCTAGGAGGCCGTGGGTAAATGGTCACCTTTCGAAACTCATTAAAAAGAAATACGTACTTTATGACTCTTTTGTGAAAACACGAGACGAAGAAAAATTACGCGAATTCAAAAAGTTCAGAAATTTTGTTAACGCTCAATTAAGACAAGCTAAACAGCTTTATTACGCGGCTAAATTCGACTCATACTGTTTAAGGCAGCCCGATATTGTCTGGAAGCAACTCAATTCTCTTCTGCGTAGGCAATCTCAAGATAAAGCCATCGTAAACATGACTATAAACAACGAAATTATTTCCGGTAGTGAACTTGCAGATAAATTCAATGATAACTTTGTGAGTGTCGGGAATAGCAGTTATAATAGTAATGCCAAAGATAACATCTGCCGCACTAGCGAAACTATGTTTTCGAATCCCACGGATACTGCAGAAGTATTCTCGGTGTTTATGAATATGAAAAATAGCCGTGGTCGTGACTGTGATGACCTCTTAACCAAACTCGTTAAATTTGTACTAGATCTGATATTACCGTGCATAACTCATTTGTATAATCTCATATTATCATCTAGTGTATGTCCTAAAAGCATGCAAGTGGCTAAAGTTTCTGTCCTCTATAAAGGCGGGGATAAATATGACATGAGTAATTATCGCCCCATATCTATTCTTCCTGTATTTTCGAAACCAATAGAAAAGATAATATATGCTCGAATATTTACGTTTTTTGAAAAATATTTTGTGTTAACGGACTCGCAATTCGGCTTCCGAAGGTGTAGGTCTACAGAAACAGCTTTATTAGTACAAAAAGAAACAATATTAGAAAATTTCGAGAGGAAACTTTTAACATTGGGGATCTTTGTAGATTTCAGTAAAGCATTTGACCGTATAAATCACAGAACTCTTCTTGATAAGTTAGATTGTTATGGTATTTGAGGAGTTCCGTTATCACTCATTTCATCTTATTTACAGCACCGTTCCCAATGCGTTCAAATTAATAATAAGAAATCTTCTACGCAGCGCATTAGTTCCGGGGTCCCTCCGGGAAGTATTTTAGGCCCACTATTGTTTATCGCTTATGTTAATGATATTGTAAATATTGAAACGTCTGCTAAATTTATTATATACGCGGATGACACCAGCATATTTTTTTCTGATTCTAGAGAAGGGGTGCTCACTTTCAAAGGGAATTATTTTTTAAATAAATTAAAATCAAGGGTAGTTATGAATTCCCTTGTTATTAATACATCAAAAACAAAAGCAGTTTTATTTCAATGCCCAGAATTGCGCATTACGTTGTCACGCGATTTTTTTTGGGGGGAGTGTGCGATAGAGTGCGTTGACAGTATAAAGACGTTGGGAGTAATATTTTCTTGTCACATGTCTTGGAATAATCATGTTACCTGTATTCATAAAAAAACTATGCAAAGTTGTCGGAATAATGAATAAATTCAGGCACACACTTCCGGTAAATATTAAAAAAACTAATTTACAATGCGTTGTTTTACCCTGTGCTCTGCTACTCCCACCATGTATGGGGTTCGACTACAAAGGGCAACATTGACAAGTTACGCCTATTGCAGAAAAAGGCACTCGGGATAATCGAAAATGTTCCAAGTGACTATCATTCCCTTCCTCTTTTTGAAAAGCATAAAGTCATTGATATAACCAATTTGTATGCACATAGACTGATAGTTAATTATCAACGATCCGTAAGGAAAAATAATGCCATTTCTTTAAATCTTGGTAATCTAGAAGCAAACGAGTCGGTATACCCATCGCGACGTAGGCCCCCTGGCGTATTCCCTTTTCAAGGACGAATTTTGTTCTACAAAAATATCGCCACCAATTACACTTTTATTAAACACCTTGTTTTCCCTTGATACCGAAATGCCCTCTGTTTGTCATCGTTCCATTCAAGAAGCGTTATAATAAGTAACCACCACTTTTTTGTGTACTGTTGTTTGCGAAGTTGAATTCTTTATGTTTTTCTTGTGTTTATCCTCTGGATAGCAAATGTATGTGTGCGCATATTCGTTCTTTTTTGTCTGTATGTGCCAGTGCCGCTCTCACCTTGTTCTGGGGCGCTGGGACTCGTCAAGCTGCAGGCCTGCAGCTTTTTTTCCAACTCCCGTGTCACAAATGTACTGTTTGTGGCAAAATAAACAAATTTGAATTTGAATTTAAATCCCCTCTTATTCACAAGGATCCTTACCGGCCACTACCTGTGTTTCCATGTGCCGAAATCGACTCTTTGCAGGGCTCCAGCATCGGTTGCGTTGGATGTCCACAACAAAAATAAATACTTAAAAAAAAACCCGGGAAAATAGTTGTGTTGTCATTCTTGCCACCAAATCCATCTGGGCTTCGAAAAGTGCGAGCTTACATTTTGCCTAAAATATGGTTGCTTTAAAAAGTTCCATCTAAATAACTAGCTGTCGCCATCTTTGTTCTGGCAAAAGCCCGCTCTGCGGTATAATGCACAAAACTCTTGCTTTATAAGAGATATTCAGTAGCATACAACGTTGTAATTGTTGTTCTTAAGCCGCCACGAACATGTACGCAAAAAATAGAATCAGATAGATCCTTATGTTATGGGCCTTAATTGGTTAATGCAGTCAGATTACCAACTGACTCAAAAGAGGTGAAAACACCGAGCTCAGACAAACGACTCGCGAGTCGCCGCACTTAACAAACAGGGCTGAAAACGGGGTCTCTAACATGACGAGAAAAAGAGAAGAAATCGGGTCACAGCTTGACGCAGAAACACATTTTCGGACCCACTTCCATATTGCGTACATGTCGAAACATATTCGTTCTACTTCTCCGTTCCCAAGTGGAGCCCCACCCCAAAAACTCTGAACACTCGGTGAAGCTTCTGAACGCTGATCCACGAACAATGCAGACCTTGTAGGACGTACCACAGTTTGCTGACAAAAACAATTACAATCTGAGGAACTGGCATAGATGGACAGGCCATCTCACCTCCTTTTCTGAACTTTCGCGATGCTCCGCCGTTGGTCCAAGCCTATTGGGCTCGCTGTCTCGATAGTTTGCGAGTGGCATACAAAAATACATTACAAGGATGGTTACATACATTATCTTGGCGAACACACCTAAAGTGGAATTCACTACATTATGCGAGAAGCCTATGCACTTGTTCAAATTGGCTTAGCTACGGCTTCACAAATCCTTGTGAGCGTCTCGACACCCCGAACAATGCTTTCGCGAGTAATGCAAAACAATGCAATGCTGTCGGTGTTCGCCAGACACGAACCTCGGAAGGTTGAACCTTAAAAACACTGATTTGATTACTATTTAGAATACTCAAAACAAAAGGATTTGATGTAAATACCAAAAAAGACGGGATAAAGGACACCCTTGGCGCACAGTGAGATTCCGTTGGATAGGTTACCCAACCGACCTGTTTAGGATCAGTCTTGTTGAACAACCATTGTAGGCCATGCGTACGCCTTCACGAATGACAGAGGCGACGTTTTCCAATAGTGTTAAACACACATTGCGAGGAACGCGATCGAACGCCTTTCCTAAGTCGACTTGGGGCATTAAGACGCCAGTACGCATTTCGCCGCAACCCTCGACATCGCAGCGAGCCTTTTAAATATTCTTTAAAAAATGGTTCTTTCGATAATAGGCCACGCAGAGATGCCTGAACCGCTTGGAAACGAGCGAAAGTTTATATTTTAAGCTACCTCGTTACTTCCCTAAAGGCCAAGCTTAAGTGTCATACTGCATTTCTTTTTAATTAAAAACCGAACATGCTTTATTCACGGGGTGGCCCAGTACGCGAGGGATGGCAACGAAACTGCTCGAATAACCATATTTTCACATGGGAAAACAGCGAATGGGAGATAAGAGTCGATGACGTAGACATCCACATCCTTCTAAGGATAGTACTATCGGGTAAAAATTAAATGCGAACAGAGGAGCGCGTGGCTTGCCGTACAGGCTGCGCCACCTGGAGGTGAGCCTAGGGGCGAGGGTCCGTGGCCTACTCCGATGTGTTCACGCCCTTCGCTCGGCGCTCCCCAAGCTTCGGCAGTGCGCCTCTCAGTGCGCTGAAAGCTATCACCGCTATCTTTGCTGGCTCAGCGCGTGCGGTGCGAAGAAGCTCGGCCCACGCGCCGAGCAGACAAAGATAGCGGTGACAGCTTTCAGCGCACGGAGAGGCGCACTGCCGAAGCTTGGGGAGTGCCGAGCGAAGAGCGTGAACACATCGGAGTAGGCCACGCACCCTCGCCCCTAGGCTCGCTTCCAGGTGGTGCAGCCTGTACTGCAAGCCACGCGCTCCTCTGTTCGCATTTCATTTTCCCCGATAGTACATGGCTTCTACGAGAGGGAAGATTTCTCTGCAAATGCGGTGCAGCAGAACTCCATTGCGGAGAACAACTCCCTCCCCAAGGTACTGATATCAGCGCTTCATAGCATGCTGAAGAAACACGACTTCAGGTACGAAAAACGAACAAGAGTTTCCCATTTGATTCAGTGCCCTAAATTTATTCACTGGCTTAGCAGGAATCTCTACAAAACGAAAAATTATCGCCAGCAGAAAATATCGATGTTCGGCACCGACGACACAATGGTAAACGCTAATCTCAGGTCTGGGTGGGCAGGACAGTCCCCAGCATGTGCCAAGCGAAATTTTGAGCCGTTACTAAAATATTTTACGGGTAAAGTTAAGTGTTTATTCACCATAGATTACGGCAACAAAATATGGAAAGGCTGAGTTTACAACGCGGCCACACGTTTTAGGGGTGACAACGTCTATGTGCCTAGTCAAATAACATGTGTTTCAATCTAATAAGATTCATCTAATGAAACGCATTTATCTAATAGTCTAAATGATAAATGGATGTAAACAAATATTTAAACGTGATGCAAACAAAACATACAAGAAAAGAACAAAACAAGTTTCGAGACGCAACGAAATCACATTCTATCAAAAATCATGTAGCGAATCAAAACAAGCGCAAATCAAAACGCGAGTTAAATTTCATATTCGAAAAAAAGTTTTATAAAGAGCACACCGGGTGGATAAAAGAACGATGGTACAAAATAGCCGAAATGCATCGCAGCGTTTCAGCGGCGATGTGGCCTCGCGTCTCCCAGAGCGACAACCGATATGTATTGCACTGAGTCCAGGATCTGCTATGCAGATAACGACTCTCCGAACTAAGATAGCCTCTCCAAGCGCCGACCATAAAGTAACTATAGTAATCGGGAGGGAAATGTCCGATGCACTAGGGGCGCTCCGAAACGGCTGATCACTCTTTGTGGTACCAATGACCCATATCGCTGGCGATACCTTAATTTGCAGAAATAAGCAGCAAAGCATACCGTTCAATGTCTGTAACTAGTTCTATTTTTTGTTCAAATTCCAGGAAATTGCTGGAATCAAGCGTTGTATAAAAAATAACAAAGTTGGCCAGCGGTCGAAAAATTCAACTGGTTGACGCAAAACAAACACGTCCAAGCTTTCGCGTGCTATACTATGTCGTTCTTTTCTAGCAGTTCTTCTCGTTTTTACTATCAAAACCACTGACGTTTGCGCTCAAGATTTGCCGGGTTCCGCTAACGTGTTGACTCACTGGCGCCGATTTATGGTATCGAACTGTCTCCGTGTCGGCTATACAGCTCTCATATGCAATAACAAAAAAAAATATTTCGCGACTGAAAATAAATTTTGGAGATTGTTGCAGATAGAGACTTTAAAGTGCATGATAGAGTCCAGATAACCAATGAGGTTTACATTAACGAGAAACCATATTATAGTGATGTCGCGTCACCGGGATCTGCAGTTGGCTCATACAGAGGGAGTTCGAAATTTCAAACTGGAAGTGTGTGGATCTGGAACCGCCGTGTGGTAAGGTCTATTTTGGTTGCATAAATACCGTATTCACCGGACCAGAGCCCTATGTACTGGGAGAGCTTGGCCGAGAGTTTGGACTTGGCGGCGTCAGCGGCCAAGTCCCAACTCTCGGCCAAACTCTCCCAGTATATAGAGCTCTGGTCCGGTTAATACGGTATTTATCACCGCTGCCGATGACAACAATGAGGCGTAGATGCCAGGGAGAGTTTGGACTTGGCAGCGTCAGCGGCAGCGGGACTTGGCAGCGTCAGCGGCAACGGGAGCAGTTCGACTGAGCACTGTTTCTTGCCATCATACAGAAATCGCCCCTCGCCCCCTGCTGTCCTGGGATCTACGCATCATCGTTGTCATCGGCAGCGGTGACTGGGTTCCTGCCACTATCAACGGCACCGCCCCGCCCCCGTGTGACACGAGGCGATACCACCGCCAGGGAAAAACGCCTGCTTAAGGGCCGACGACCAACATCTCGTCACTTGGCAGCGTCAGCGGCAACGGGAGCAGTTCGACTGAGCACTGTTTCTTTCCATCATACAGAAATCGCCCCTCGCCCCCTGCTGTCCTGGGATCTACGCATCATCGTTGTCATCGGCAGCGGTGACTGGGTTCCTGCCACTATCAACGGCACCGCCCCGCCCCCGTGTGACACGAGGCGATACCACCGCCAGGGAAAAACGCCTACTTAAGGGCCGACGACCAACATCTCGTCACTTGGCAGCGTCAGCGGCAACGGGAGCAGTTCGACTGAGCACTGTTTCTTGCCATCATACAGAAATCGCCCCTCGCCCCCTGCTGTCCTGGGATCTACGCATCATCGTTGTCATCGGCAGCGGTGACTGGGTTCCTGCCACTATCAACGGCACCGCCCCGCCCCCGTGTGACACGAGGCGATACCACCGCCAGGGAAAAACGCCTACTTAAGGGCCGACGACCAACATCTCGTCACTTGGCAGCGTCAGCGGCAACGGGAGCAGTTCGACTGAGCACTGTTTCTTGCCATCATACAGAAATCGCCCCTCGCCCCCTGCTGTCCTGGGATCTACGCATCATCGTTGTCATCGGCAGCGGTGACTGGGTTCCTGCCACTATCAACGGCACCGCCCCGCCCCCGTGTGACACGAGGCGATACCACCGCCAGGGAAAAACGCCTACTTAAGGGCCGACGACCAACATCTCGTCACTTGGCAGCGTCAGCGGCAACGGGAGCAGTTCGACTGAGCACTGTTTCTTGCCATCATACAGAAATCGCCCCTCGCCCCCTGCTGTCCTGGGATCTACGCATCATCGTTGTCATCGGCAGCGGTGACTGGGTTCCTGCCACTATCAACGGCACCGCCCCGCCCCCGTGTGACACGAGGCGATACCACCGCCACGGAAAAAACGCCTACTTAAGGGCCGACGACCAACATCTCGTCACTTGGCAGCGTCAGCGGCAACGGGAGCAGTTCGACTGAGCACTGTTTCTTGCCATCATACAGGTCTGACCACTTTTGTTTTGTTAAAAATATTCCTCAGTGTTTTGCTGCTGTCACTGCCAATTGTGCCAATTGTGTCTTGGTCATGCCTACTGAGGTTGAAAAGATGCGCGATGAGTTAAGGAAAGAATTTCGGAAGGACATTGCAGCCATGAGCAGCTCATTAGAGCGAGATTGCCGGAAAGAAAACCGATAATTACAGTCAAGCATTAACTTCTGCAGCAAGCAGTACGATGATATGACTACCGAGTGCACAGCGTTGAAAGAAGAAAACAAGACGCTGAAAGCTGAGAATGCTGCACTGTCCTTCCAGTGTGACTCGCTGAAAAAACTACTGTCTGACATGGAGCAGCGTTTAACTGATCTTGAGCAGTACTCCCGGAACAAAAAAACATTGACATTAAGGGACTTCCAGTAGTGCAGAACGAGCATCTTCCTGACATGCTACAAATAATAGGTGAGATAATTAATGAGCCTATCACTCAAGAAGATGTTGACGTCTGCCACCGTGTTCCGACAAGGAACGTACTTGACTATGCCCGACAGTGGTTGTCCAATTTCACAATCGCACAAAACGTGATGCTGTGCTTGCAAAAGTCGGAAAGACAAAGGTCACCACCAGAGATCTGGGGCACAAAGAAAATGTCCCCATCTACATAAACGAAAACTTGTGCCCTACTCTCAGAAACCTGCTGGGAATGGCAGAGGCAAGAAGAAAGGAAAAGCTAAGGAAATTTGTGTGGACAAAGAATGGCCGCATCTTTGCTAGGAAGGACGAGGCTTGGCAGGTGGTTCCGGTGGCTTGCATGGGTGACTTAGATAAAATAATCTGAGACGCGAACTGTACCAGGTGTAACCTCATTGCAAAATTGTCATGTAATCTCCCCTTTTGACGCCCGCTGACGTAAGCGCTTTGTTTGCCATAAACAAGAAGCAAACTTCCTTTTTCCACCTAAGCACTCAATCGCTGCGAAATAAAGAAGATGACATAGCAGCCTTCCTTAGCATGCTAGATTTTACTTTCGACATCATTATGATAACTGAAACGTGGTACCAAGATGATAGCAAAGTAATTGAAGTGCCGCAGCATAACACTTCCCTTCTAAATTGCAAAGATAAAAGAGGAGGAGGGGTTATGATAGCTATCAAAAAGTCTTTTAATGTTCTGCTGTCCCCGCTTTTTCAAGAGTTGATAGTGATTGCGAAATATTATCCTTGAATTGTGGTCAAAATGTGTTCTCTGTTGTATATCGCCCTCCCAACGAAAACGATTCTAGCCTTTTATCTTTTCTCGATAAATATTTATTTTGGATTAACGAAAACAAGCTTAATTTAATCCTTGAAGGCGACCTAACCATCGACTTTTTATCCCCGTCTCTAATAGAGCGTGAAATAAATAGAATACTAGAATGCAGTTGTTTTGCAAACGTCATAAAAGAAGCAACACGCATACAGAGGACATCAACGTCAATTGATGCATTCATTACAAACATGCATATCTCATCCCTTATACCAGGAGTAATATCTACTCAAATAAGCGATCATTTGCCAATTTTTCTTTTTGCTGACTGTCACACCGATTTATCACGAAACAAACCTTGCTGTGAAACATACCAAAGCATGAACGATAGTACGCTTCAACTTTTTAGAACCAGTCTCGAAAATGTGAACTGGGATCATGTTCATCAGAAAACCGATCCAGAGAACGCGTATAATGCTTTTATTACTACATTTACATCATTATATCTTCAGTGTTTCCCATATAAAACATACAAAATGCCAAAAAAGCGCGCAAGCCATGAATTACTAAAGAATGTTTAAACATGATTCAAAGAAAAAAACTTCCTTTACAATCGCTTTCTTCGCAGTAGACACTTAGATGATCTTGCAAAATTTAATACTTACAGAAATAAAGTCACGTCTTATCTCCGTCAGGCCAAAAAAGATTACATGCACAGATTATTTAACACAGACATATTGAAAACAACCGATCTCGTCTGGAAACAAATAAACCAGTTTTTGAATGGAAGAATGTGTCCCTAATTAAGAGCGACCATGATCCAAATTGTGTGACGTACTTGGGCCCGCGTAATTCCCACAGTGCTTATTTGTTCCCAACGGACGCAAATGAATTTATAAGTTCTTTTTTTATTCTCCGCAACAGTAAATGACGTGATCCGCGTGATCTACAAATTTACCCCATAAAACATGTAATATATCTAGTCAGTCCTGTCTTGGAGCATATATTTAACAGCTGCCTTGCGCAAGGAGTATTTTCAAAGAGCATGCAAATGGCCAAAGTAACTGTAATTCATAAAGGTATCAGACAAAAATGATATAACTAAGTGTCGCCCAATATTAATACTTCCAATTTTTTTCAAAATGCCTAGAGAAGATAATTTACAAGCGAATTTGCGCTTTTTGTGATAAATATAGTGTATTGACACCCTGCCAACACGGTTTTCGAAAGCTTCGTTCAACAGAGACCGCCCTTCTCGCTCAAAAAGAGCTAATTATGGGATCTTTTGAAAACAGAGAAATTACACTTGGTGTGTTTATACATTTTTCAAAATTGTTTGACTCCATAAATCATAAAACACTGCTTTTTTAAAACTTGATTACTACGGTTGTCGTGGTGCAGTTTTACAAATAATCAAATCATATCTAGATTTTCGCTGTCAGCAAGTTGTAATAAATAACGAATTTTCAGACCTCAAATCCATTTCTGCCGGTGTTCCTCAAGGTAGCATATTAGGACCTTTACTCTTCAATCTTTACATCAACGACATTGTTTTAATTGATTCCAACCCAACATTCGTTATTTACGCCGACGACACCAGTTAATTATTTAGTGCCGCACAAGTGTCGGACCTCAAAGAACAAGCTTCCCATTGTTTGCGCTTGCTTCATAACTGGACCATTTCAAATTCATTAACCGCAAACACAAGCAAATCTTATGCAGTACTCTTGAGACCCCGAAATAAATATCCTTATGTTCCCACTCTTGACCTTAAGCTTCACTCAGAATCCATTCAAATTGTTTCAGTGGTAAAAAACATAGGAGTGTTATTTGAAGAGCATCTCACATGGAATCAGCATATTGATATGACTGCCGAAAAAAATCGCCAAAATTCTAGGTGTTCTATCTAAAATACGTTATTTTATGCCTCAATGTATTAAGAAACTTTTGTACAACTCATTATTTTTCTCTGTAATTTCTTATTGTTTTTTTTGGGTTTGGGGACAACGACCTTCTCCAACATAAACGAATTGCATGTAATCCACAAAACGAGCCATTAGAATCATAGCAAACATACCATATGATGCCCATACAAAGTCTGTTTTTGAAACACACAAAATACTCCCAATACCTCAATTATAAAACAATATTTTACTAAAGCGGTACAATAAGAGCATTAGGCAACATTACATGGAAATTTTAAATTTATGACATCTGAAACGTAAGGTACACACACACGATATACGTTCCACTTGTCACTAGATTATTCCACAAACACATACAAATTACGGTCGTCAGATGCTTCGTTTTCACTTACCTCTTTATTAAATAATCTAAGTGTTGATTAATATTTGCAGTCACAGTATGTTATTTTTTCTTCCTCTGTTCCTATACCGCTTTTATAGTGTTTTGTTCGCGAATTTGAGACGCACCTCCAATGGGATTATGTTTTTTTGTTATGACGTGACCCTGTTGCAATGCTAAGTTTTTGTAGGGGGCGCAGACCCTTAGTCAAGCCTTTTATAGGCTTTTTGTCCGCGCCTCCAACATCTGTGCGATGTTGAATAAATATTTGATTGAATAAAGATTTGATTGATTTTGCTGATGGGTGGAGCCTGTCGCCTACTAGAACAAGCGGACTTTGCGATAACAGAAAATGGAGCATTTCCTTTTTGGGATCTCTACTTACGTGCGGTAGTCCAAATGTAAGTTTCGTAGTTGTTTTATTAACACAATTTCTTGTACTCTGCGATCTTGTTATGCCTGCAATTGGTCCCTATGTTCAATCACTGGCCTTAATTTATTAATCTCCTAAACATACTTTACAATTTTTTTTTGGTTTACTCAAAATTCAGTTGAAACAAAAAAAATAATTTGGGGTTTGAACGCAAGGGTTTGCAGCGCCTCTCCTAAATGGCGCCCGTTGTGGCACTTAATTGTAGCAGTGGTTAATATTGAGATCTAATAGTCAAAGTGTTAAAAATGTACCTTTCACAAAAAATAGGTTTAAGCTCATATAAGTTTGAGATATCGTAGAAGATAAGTAGGTTTGAGCTGCTCACTCCTTATGCATCGCCAAAACACTTAAGTTAGCGATAAACACTTTTATTACGATGGCGGCTCACAGCATACCTTGCGTGCCTAATCCAGAGTGAGTTCAAAATTCGCTAACACAAAATGGCGAAGGCAAGGTGCCACCTCCTGCTTCCCTTACTTTGAGCTCTAGTTGCCATATTGGTGGCTTCTTCAAACAAGTGCCAAACTCTTTCAGTATAAAAGGTTCTGAAGCGCGTTTCAGTCTGCAACCTTGAACATAGCACGCAGTCACAAATGTTGGGATAAAAGTAAGTTTTTCTTGCATAGCACCCGGTGCATAGCCCGCACGTCCTGCATAACCAATACCACATAGAAGACAAGGCCTGCGCGTTTCCTCCTCTGATCGTCATTACTATTATCTTTCATCAGCGCCCTCTAGGTGGCCCGGATGAGCAACATCTCCGTCTCGGCACCCGACGACCCCTGACCTCCCAAAAAGTATCAAGTCCGTCTTAGGCCACATCACCGAAAGAGGTCATTGTTTATTACGAAGCAAAAGAAAAACGGAACATAATATTGCCGCGTGTGGCCAGGTAGGCAGCGCTCCCGTGGCCTAACGGTTACCGTGCTTACCTTCGACGCAAATGGCCGAGGTTCGATGCCTGGTAACGGATACACTTTTTTATTGTTTCTATAATGTTACGTTCTGGTAAGTTCTAGAACCCTGTTGCTTCTTCGAGGTTAGCTGATTCTACTGCCGAACCTTCTACGCCGATAGTTCCAGAAGCCCATGCGTGTACTATAAGGGGCTCCACGTGGCGAGCCGCAGTCAGTCTCGATCCTGCTGTTTCACCGACATCGACGCCTGCGACGATCAACCTTCTATTTTGTTCACCCGATTAAACGTTTAGTTTCTAAAGTTATTTACCGCCTCATCAGTTGTCATTCGTGACAATATATTTATCCTTTGGATGCAAAGAAAAGACACTATTTACAAAAACGAGAAACGATCTGGCCAGAAATTATGATGTTCCATAAAACAGCGTTCTACTAAACGGCTTCGATGAAATTGGGTTCAAATAAATGGCGTTGAAATAAATATCTTTGATAGAACAGAGTTCAATAAAATATCGAGAGCTGCGAAGAAATAATGTTAGATCGGTTTGTAGAGGTGAGCTTTTCTTCGCATGTATCAAAAATCTGGTGAGCTCCTCTCCGCAACCGCCGGATTTCTGTGAGCTTTTTTCCGCCGGAGAACAGCGCAACACCGAGAAGCTCACGGGAGAAAAGCTCACCGCAAAGCTGACAGATGCTGAGATAAATCCACGCAAGTATTTTACGATCAAGCTTTTAAATTATAGTATTTGCGGCTCTACTCTGGGGGCCCCGTGGGGAACACAAAGGAGAAATATACAAAATTTGTATATTACAGACACCAATAGAAACGAAAAAGCAGAAGTCCACAGTTATGCAGGATGGGAACAATTACCAAAGTGATAGACACGTATTTTTTCTATGAAGACATCGCCTCAACGTTGAGTTCTATAACGAAGAGACCTATAGTCATTACACCCGACGACCACAGAGAGCCCCCAAATTGTGTCAGGACCCATCCGCACCAGAAATCATAAGTTGCTACAAAAAAAAAATACGGAAAAGATTGTTGCTATTATCCATATACCAAAATAATGCCATTTCCGAAAACAAACATCGTAGGTGAGTTTCCACCGCATTCATCAAGAGGCCGGTGAGCTTTTCTCCGCGTCGGTCGGTTTTGGGGTGAGATTTTCTTCTATTTGCTTTTTTCCGAGATTCGTGGCTTTGGCATCGACCTGCACCTTTTTTCGTTTTATATCGGAACCGCAAAAAGATCGCACGTGCCAGAAAGACGATGCCGGTTTTCAGTCATTATATTTTCACAAAGCGAGGCATCTGAGGCTCTGCTGCGCACTAGAAGATCAACCGCACCTGGGACCGGACATTTCACCGAACGCCGTTTCATTGAATGCATCATAAGTTTCTGCCAATAATATTTAAAAATTTATTCTTTCTTTGAAACCATTGAATCTTGCATACTAAGAAGTAATTTCTCATTGTCCTCTCGTACGAAAGATGCTTAGATGGCACGACGGAGGACACGCCTGGAGTTGTAATGAAGTGGATGGATTCAGGGTTTCCACCACCTCCCCCTCCACCAGCCCCGTATATATATATTTTTTTTTGTTAGCAACTTTTTTTTCCGCCAGTAGGATTTTTTGTTTAAAAATACCGGCGAAAGTTTTGGTACGGGACGACCACTTTTTCGATGAAATGGTGTTCGATGAAATGTTACGGGACCCTACGCGTTTCCCGGTTTTTTATTTTTTTATTTAGTGGATATTTTTATTATTGCTTTGCTCGACGACAACTCAGGCGCAGATTTGGAGCCCCCCCCCCCCCACTTTTTTTTTCTTTTTCTCACTAAAGACAAACTGGCAAAACACAAAGAAGGTCCAGACTCCTCGGAATGCAATACAACTACGCCTACCCCAGCCACAAGCCAGTGGGCCCCCCTAATTAACTTTGAGAGTAGCGTTATCCGTAAGGACGGAACGAAGAGAAGGGGAAAGGACGGACAACCGTCCTTTCTCGTTTTCTTCCTCAAATTTAATTCGCGTTATCCCCAGCGCAAAAAGGGAGCCGGCCCGAAACAAGCCAGAAACCGAAACTCAGCTAATATTTTGCTGAAATTTGGACTATATCTGTTGGAGCATCGATCTCATGTTTTTAAATTGGAATTGGTCATATTATGCGAGAAAAAACACTGCGGAGGTGACCGCGGTACATTGCCTCATAGCTTTACTGATACTCAAACATTCCACTTTATCTCAGTTTCGCTTAACATAAAACTGGCTCACTTAAAAAAAAGTTCTTTACCTATGATCTTGTAAAAAGACAATCACATGACCCAAAAAGCGCCCAGCGCCCGTTGACGCTGTTACTTTGTGCCACAGCGTTTACTTATTTGAGTGATTTGCGGAGGCGGTGTCTCGTCCGGGCAAACAAAACAAAAGAACAACAAATGCGGTGCTCGGTAAAAGATGCTGGGGCCTTAGTGGCAATTCAGTTTTGTGAAATGATTAATCGGAACACATAATTATGAAAGTTAGTTAGAACCTTTTTTTTACATAGCTTTCTGACAATAGAATTACGCTTTGATTAGTACGTATATAAGACGCAACACTATCTAAACTTGTTGTAATTGATTTTTTGGCATTTTGACAGTACAACATATAGTTCTGCTTCCGTGCAATTTAGAAATCGTACACCTATTTAGAAATCAGGGTGACCGTTTAAATAAAACAAAATTCGGTGCTCTGGAAAAAAAAATAAAAAGCTGGGACTCTAATGGCTGTTGATTGCATCGCGAAATGGTTAATTTCGTATCTTTTTCTCACAAGGAGATCAGACAACGACGAAAATTATCCCTGGAGAAGGGATTATTGCATTTGCATTTAATTGCATTATAAATAGAGATCAGACATTTTTTAGAGTGAGTAGCTTTATTTTTCAAAGCACTGCTTCGCTGGAATGAAAAGTAGGCTCTGAGGGGCAGCTATTAGGACGCAATGCCATTCCGACTTGTGGCAGATTATTTCGCAACATTTTAATTTATGACACAACACCACGAAAGAAATGTATGGCATATTTCGCTTTTGTACTGACGATATCAACAATCTACATGCAATTTGGAAATCGTAATGTGCAAAAAATCTCGGAACACGGAATACCCGAAAAACCGAACCAAATCTTTTTCCGAAGTAAAACCGGGCAGCGAAATGAGGCGTTCTGTAACCGCGTTTTTTCTTCCTAATCCGGCAAGAATGGGACAAAGAGCCTCCTTCACGATGGGCTTGGAGGCCCACAACCCTCACTGCTATCCTCTTTCTACACTGCATAAAAAAAGCCATTCTCGCAGCTTGACGGGAGGGTGGGTTAAGTGGGGGGCTTTCAGGGTCAACCCGTCCGCTGATAACCGGAAGAAAAAGACAAGCTTTTTCTTTATTTTTGTTTGAAAATAGCACTATATCGCGTAAGCAGGTGAGTGGAAAGGCTTCCCCTCAGTGCCATCTGGATTCCGGAAAAGTTCCTATCGGAGATGAAATTCTACTGAGATATCCTCTCAACACTTGAACCCTGATTTATGGCGCATTCACACTGGAAGCGGATCCGCTTTCGCAAAGCGGTTGCGAACGCGGTTGTATAAAAATCCAGTAGAAAGTTCACGCGCATTTGATGACATCAAATCAAATCAAATCAAGTTTTATTTGTTGTCACATCTCGTTACATGACAACAGGGGACTTAGGACAAAAAGCTGCTGGGTAGCAGCTTGACGAAGGTCCCAGCCCCCGTGCAGTTCGGGAAGCAAAAAGTTAAATAAAAATTAAAATAACTATTACATAAATGTAGACACATTTTGTACAAATGTTTGGTGTAATGGACACTTTAAGCAAAAAAAATAACAACAACACAATACCCGACAATAAACCACGAGATCGGTCAGCAAATACATAAAGAAAGCACACAGGATAAAAACAACGCCACTATTCAAAAAGTCAGAGAGAAAAATAAAATTTACTAAACCTTTATGTGAAAGTGCCTCTAAATATATGCTCTTTTTGTAGAGAGTGTTTAGTATGGTGGACAGATTAAAATGAAGCGTCTGATCGAGGTAATTCGTGCGGGATGGACGGATTACCCAGGGCTGATTTTGCCTAAGGTCGCGAAGGATGATGCGATGTTTTAGGTTAGCTAAGTGAATGTAATGAACGTTGTTTTGCTGAACAGCCCTACGATACGTTGTCAAAAGTTTGAACGCATATATTTGCTGAATTGTCTTTACGTTTAGGGCCTTAAATAATGATGCAGTGGGATGGAGAGAGGGTACAGAAGATATTGCACGTACAGCCCTTTTTTGTAAAAGGTGCAACTTTGTCAGGTTTGTTTTGGTTGTGGTGCCCCAAATAAGGTTGCAGTAATTTAAATGGGAACAAACTAACGATTTATAGATAGTTAATTTAATATGAGTAGGAAGTACTGTTTTAAACTTTGTTATTAGGCCAACGCTCTTGGATAGCTTTGCTTGGACGTAATCTATATGAGCATTCCAGCTCATGTCTTGAGAAAACAACACACCCAGTATTTTAATACAGTTTACAAATTCAATGTGTTCATCATTGATTTTAAGACAAAATGGATCGTTTACCTTTTTATTTCTAGGTTTAAACAGAATGGCCTTAGTCTTACTACAATTCAACTTTAATTTGTTGTTCAGTGTCCAAGCAGTAATTTGTTTTAACACTTCTTGCATTGCGGAAATGGAAGTGCGGATATTTTCATGAGAAGTAAAAATGCTGGTATCGTCCGCGTAAATTACGAGTTTTACATTAATGTTTTGAGCCACGTTTACGATGTCGTTAATGTACAGAATGAATAACAATGGGCCTAAAATGCTGCCCTGGAGAACTCCCGATGTTATGGCTAGCCTATCTGAATGAAAATTTGGAAAAGACACGTACTGATTTCTATTTAATAAGTAGGATTTTAAAATATCATGCGCTATGCCCCTTATTCCATAAAATGGTAATTTTGCAAGTACAATATCATGATTAATTGAAACAAATGCTTTTGAATAATCGAGAAAAACGCCCAATGTTATCTTTTTTGCGTCGAATGCTTTTAAGATTAGTTCTTTTTGATTCAGCAATGCTATTTCAGTAGATCGATGCTTACGAAATCCAAATTGTGATTCAGATATTAAAGCATGTTTATCAAGATGTGTTAGGAGTATTTTATGTAGAAGTTTCTCGAATGGTTTGGAAAAGACAGGAAGAATAGAAATGGGCCTACAGTTGCTTATGTCAAACATATCACCACCTTTGTGTAGCACACTTACTTTTGATACTTGATGCTTGTGCGATTGTACTGGATGTTTATAAAACCGCGTTCGCAACCGCTTTGCCAACGCGGATCCGTTTCCAGTGTGAATGCCCCTTTAGACAGCTCCGCTCAAGCTGGCTCATACATTTGTGCTAACTGCATTCAAAACAACCAACACGACAAGAAGCAGCAGAACACCGGAACAACCCTGACTCATGTTTACTCCGCGAAGCTGCATCCTGCATCGTTTGCGAGTGTACGTGTGCAGGTTCCCTTCTCGTGGTTGTCGGTACGATTGGTGCAAATTCAACCGAGAGAAATATATAGAGCAGTCATTTCAAAACCACGGACGCGACCGAAACGACTGAGTAACCGGGACGTTTAGTGGAACTTATTCACGGAGTAAAACCTTGAAACAAACTTTAATTCCTGATTGGCATATTCAAACGTCCCGCCCTCTCGCAATCAGGAGACGACATTGATCATTCTGCGCTTGTTTTTTTTTTTCAATTAAGAAGGCGGTCTTTATTTAGGAGGGCAGCGGAGTAGCCCTTTTTGAAGGTGGTATGGGGAAGCGTGCGGTGTATCTGTGGGGCTCGTGTTAACCGCCCCGATTCCCACTTCAAGCCGTATTGTGGTAATGATCTTCAGGAGGCTCATTACAAGGAGACACCACGGGTGCCTGGTGCCGTAGATGCTTAGCGGTAAAACAAAACAAAAAACACAAAAACTAGTGTTTGGCGATAAAGTCGAACCTCAGCACCGCGTGGTGCAGCGCTAAAGGCGTCGGCACCACGCGACAATATTCAGCGTGAAGAAGCAGAATACTAAAATATTGCCGTCGTTTCTCGAAAGAGACGTAAGCCAAGCAAACAGTCAACCAGAAAGCAAATTCGTTGAGGCGTCATCTTTATCGCGGAGTAGGCATACGTGTATTCGTGAAACCACTGTCCCGCTTTTACCCACCAGCGGGTCGTGATTTCTTACGTGTCTCGAAAAACGCCTATGAGGTGCCCTGGATTCGCGCCATGGCACGTGTTCCGTGTAATGCACGTGGCAGACAATTAACTAAGTAGCTTCGGCACGCAATATTGAGCCAAGTTCGTCACGGTGTCCCGATAATTAGTGCTGTTGATATTGCTCTTAATTGAACTGATGCAAATATTTTAACCAGACTTTATTAGATATATCGCATTAAGCGTTTCAATTATACGTGACGCCGCGACAACTGTAGTTAACACCGGTTATGCACCTGCGCCCGAGATAGCTTGAGCCATCTCGTGCCCTGCTCGCGCAGAATACCAGCGGGTTTCCCGCGTTTGCGGAACGAATACAGTCCCCGTGATTCCTGGCTACATCGGATGCGTAGACACACTTCCTGGGGATATCGGTCTGTTGCAACTTTCAATGGTTATATTTTTATTTTCAAGTTTTTTCTTGCTACAGGCTTTAATGACTCATTTTTTTCGCGCCGACCCATGAGAAACAAGAAAGTTGTATAAAGTGTGTGATAGGTTGTGGGAGCCGAGGGTGAAAGACGAGGCAGAGGGCACGTGGCAGGCGGTCGGCGGGGCAAGTCACAAGCTGGCGCGAGAGAGTGCGAGCTGAGCGAGGCTGAAGCTGATACCAGGAACATCGGGTTCGTGCTGCCTGGCCTGGCCCATGGCGAACCCCGGAGCGGTCCACCAGCGAGGCCTGGAGCAAGACCGGTGGAAACGGCGAGCCCTGGCCATATGACCTGGGCTACGACGATCCCGGGGTGGTTCCGCAGCGAGACTCGGGCTGTGATAGCCCGGGACAGCCAGTCTACGCAGCGCTGGCGTGGGAAAGGCGATCCGCAGGCCTGGACACGGACTCCGACTGTGAGCTCTGATCGACGGGCGACAACAAGGGTCGGCGTGCCTGGACTGCCGGTTCTCGACGACGGGCAACCGAGAGGTACAGTAAACCCATTCGCTGTCTTCTCGTTGTGTTATGTCACTCCCTGGGTGACGAGCGGAGCGCATACCGATCGGGCGGCGATTATTGGTAGAGGGATCTCCATAAAGAACCACACAAGGTAAACCAAAATGGTGATTAGAAGAACAGTGTCTTTTTAAAAGTAAATTATTTCGCATGCTTCAATTCATACGCGGTATGGCCTTAGATCCGGCGGCTTCATTTAGCATTGCACTGACAGCAACCAATGCAAGAAGACACAGAAAATAGATCCACTGATATTTTGATTGGCTTTCTGAAATGAGACAAAACAAGAACCAGACCTATATTTGAGAAGACGCACAGTGTTTAATGAAACAACTGTCAAATGATAAACTGCATTCAGCAGAGATTCTACGAAGTAACGTATAAATTAACGTAAAAATAAAAACAGAAGCGAAGACCAAGTTGAATTACGTTGTCACACCATTTTCGTAATCTGCTCGCTCTTCTGTTGGAATGACACCCAAGAACTGATCGCATGTGTACCCACCCTTATGTAATACCCCCTGATGGGGGGTCTTTAAGGTAATAAAGTGAAGTGAAGTGAAGTGAAATTACCTGAAGTTTCATTGAGCAGCACGAAGCGTTTAAAGGGACCGTGCAACAATATTGGGTAGGAATATGCCCTAATTTACAACAACCTCCTGGCACTACCGGGACCGAAGTATACTCGAACACAACTCCACTGACCAAGGAGCATCTTCGTCGCCATGTAATTCTAAAGATGAAGGCGGACCTTTTCTTTCAGTCACTCCTTGTCGAGACTTGAAGGCGCAGGTGTGGGCACAATGGAAACAATGAAATCCCTGGGACTGCATTACCAAGCTTTGCGACCCCTCTGCGTTTATATTTAAATGAAGCTCATTCAGTCGACACGAGTACTCCGTGAAGATTCGAATTTATCTGGTGCCCATCAATGTCTCGGCATTCATTCGGGTAGTGCCTCGTGCTCAATCGCTGGGATGAAGGTAATACTCGATCCTTATCATTACTCATCGCGCGCCCTGTGCTCTGCCAAGCCCAGCACGTGGCTATGCTGTAAATATAGCCCTGAACTTGCGCACAGCAGCGGCAGTGGACAGCACCCAGCAGTTTGAACTAACAGCGATCTATTGCTTTCGAAGTTTAGTCCTTTTTTTGAAACTATCTTTCGCTTTCGCTGCTGCTGCTATGCTGAGATGCCTGAGGGCGGCTTGTTCATGACATGAGTTACGTATAAGTACCCATTCTGTAGAAGACAGCCTGCTATCATTATGAAGTGAGCCATCAAGCTATGAGCTCGGGTTCGCGTAAAAACGGTAACAGCTGGTGTACACCACCAGCCACCGCTTTCATGTCCATAGGACGTTTGACTCCGTCAAGAAAGAATGGAAACTCTGCCAGATAAGATTCCAAGCTTGTTTGGAGATCGACCATAAGAATTTATTCATAGCTTCGGTTGGATCGTCCACGTTTCAGCCGCTGTACACGCTGGTTCAGCCTCAAAACTTCTCCGAGATACCGTATCAAGAGTCAGTTACAGGGCACGCGGATCACTTCGCTCCCCCGAAAAATGGGCTTGGCTGGCTTTACCCACAAGTTCGGGTAAAGCCAACCAAGCCCGGGTGAACAACACCCATAAGGGTCTCTTTCAATCCCATAGAATGCATTTTAAAATAACATCGGCGCCAGCCGTTTTCCATCGAACAATGGACCAGGTTACTGCAGTCCTGCACTGCATGGCTTCTCATGAAAAACGAAAATATTATAACTGGCAATTATCTACGGTTCATCTTCTGTTTCTTCAACGAGTCCTAAACAAATTTGAGAACACGACTTTGATCTCAAGAACAGCAAGGGCAGTTTACTTCAAGAGCATGTAGAGTATCTTGGACTACGTGGATCACACTGAATGATTCAGTCCGCCCCTAAGAAGATCTGTGCTATCCTCAATATGCCTGAGCCCAAAAACGTCAGTCAGCTTAGATCTCTTCTGGGGATGATCAAACACTACAGCAAGTTCCTGCCAAGCTTGGCTGAGGTGTGCGCACCATTAACATCCTCCTTCGAAACAGCACTGCCTGGAACTGGATTTCCAATTGTGTGGACGCTTTTGACAGGATAAAACAAAGAATATCGGCAAGCGAGGATCTTGCCCACTGCGATCCTAACTAGACGATCTACCTTGCAGCTGGTGCTTTATCAGAAGGTGTAGTTTCAATGATCTACGATAAAATCAACAGATGGGAATGCGCCATTCCTCAGGCCTCAGAGACATTTACGAAGACGAAACAAATGTATGCGCAAAGTGAAAAAGAGGCACTGGCAGTCATCTGTAGCGTACGAAGGTTTTGCCAGTACGTGTGTGACACAAGGTCGTCCTTTACATAGATGACCGACCTTGGGGCACAATTATTAAATCAACCACGTGTGTCCTAAACACTTCAGCCAACAGAGTGCCACTTCGGGCGCTAAATTGAATGAATTGCACCTACACCATCGAGTATGTTGCAACCGAGTAGTTTGGAGATCTTCATGGTCTCTCCCGGTTTGTTTGCTGAAGGCCCTGATAAAACCTTTGACCAATGCATTTAAAACGGCGTGTTTCTCATCCACCGTCACTCTGAAGATGTTTATCTGGACTCAAAAACAAAAGTCTGTTGAAGCTCCCACATCAAGGCAGTGGACATCGCCAATGAGACAACAAAGAGTAAAACATTGTCCCAAGTTCCCACACACATTCTGGAAAGATGGCTAACGTAGATCGTTGATTCTTGTTTTCAACCGTTCCACAAGCAATGATTAGACCCTGCCGACGCTTGGCTGTTGCAGCATGTAGATTACTCGAACCTTAATTTCCAGCAAGTTCAGGCTATCTATCATCGACATGCTGCATGAAGATGACGTTGGTCAAAATAAGGTGAAGATGCTCGCGTGATCTTATGTTTAGTGGTCAAGGATTGGACAAGACATCGAAAAACAAAATACATTGTGCGAGCAGTACACGTAGTTTTGAAAAAGCGACCGGAAGTCCCTCTGCATAATTGGGAAGATCCAGGCCCACCTTGGCATTGCGTTCATGCAGAGTTTGGAGAATTGTACGAAAGCACCACATCATCATAATTTACGCTTACAGCATATAGACTGAAATCACCACAGTAACACCCGCAGGAAACCTTCAGCGACTATGAATGCCTTTCACGAGTTCTTTCAGCACCATGGTCTGCCAGAACAATTGGTAACCGAAAATGGAACGCACTTCATAAGTTTCAAATATAAGTCGTTTCTGGCTATAAATGGCTATTACAATCTTCTCTAGCCACCGTATTATACCAAATCGATTGGTCAGGCCGAGAATTTCTCGACAATGTTGAAGACCACTCTCCGCTCTGCAAATGGAAAGGACACCCGGAAAGGCCTGCATTTTCTCTAGAGGTGATACTGCACTATTACCGCAACCAGGAAGCTACCATGCTAACGTTTAAACCTCCGACACTAAATGGTGTTGCGGAAATTCGTCAAACCATCACATAAATCGTCCACGTCTCCAAAGGCCAGCTCAATGAACTTGCGCTCGTTTGAAGCGAATTTAAAATCTTGGATCAACTCTTCCCACGAAATATGTGCTTGATAAAGTGCGTGAATAAAAACAAACATAATTGGCAATTTAATGTTTGAGGTCCTGAAGGTGGACCGTAAAGTTCGACTTGTAGGTGCTAACCGACAGAAGGGGTGAGCCACTTCTGATATTTCAGATGTCGTCCTTTTCCCGCACAGCTCTTATCAACTATAGCAGTGGTTCTCAACCATTGATGATTCGCGGACCCCTTGTGGATCGGGGGAGACAGTGGAGGACCCCGTTCGTGGTGATGGAACAAAAATTTTTTGGTGAATTATGACCGTGATTTAATAAATGAATATAACCATGGCCTAGTGTGAAGTAGACATCTCTTATTGACATCTGCACGAGAAAACTCACCTTAAAAGTGGAACGTTTTTTCAATCTTATAAAGACAAACCTTATTGCCGAGAGGCAGGGCTTCGCGAACCCTTAGGTAGCCTTCGTGGGCCCTAAAGGGTCCGCGGACCCTTTTGAGAACCACTGAACTAGAGGAACGCCTCACGTCTCCAACTGACCTTCCACCGCCAACGAGTCCAAGAGGTCCTACCGCATGATTTGGAACCCTTCCTAAGGTATGCTCGGCGAACGCGCATACCTCCCCCCTCCCCCTAGAGGTTCCGTTCTTCGAGACAAGGGAGATGTAGCAGACAGCCTGCTCCCATCATCAAGGCAGCATTCAAGTCATGAGTAGGGCTCGCGTGTCTCACGGCTCGAGTGTTCGGCTGGATATGTCCTGGCGGCCGGACATTCTTTCTTTCGGCTCCTTATGGATAAAAGTTTTGACCGGCTGAACCCGACTGCAACACTATCACCTAGGCGAGTGCTCTGGCGTATGGGGTCTCTTTTCCGCAGTAATGGTGACGCTTTTAAATGTACTTAGAACTGTGGAACTTGACAAATCACAAAGAAAAGAGATGCATAGTTTAATGATTCCCAGAGCCCTACGATTGAATGTGAAGTAAAAAGACAAAGTGCAAAGATTGCTCACCTACTTCCACTTGTATCACAGATAAACGTTTTTTTAATAGTTGTACAAGTGATTGGGGTCGAATAATCAACCCAGCTTTTTTCTGATCAATATTACACAATTCTAAATAATCTTAAAAAACAGAGCAGCGACGTTATTTCTCTTGAGTAGAAAGTCAAATGTTTGGAGTCTGGTACCTCTACGAGTGCTAACCAAATGAAACACCGACGGAACAAGCTGAAACAGTTTAATTGCCGTCAGAGCATTAAGGTCCATTAAATGGCACAAAGAGACATGACAAGCTTCTTGAACAAACAAGAAATTCGGCTAGCATAGTAGTGCTCCCTGAACTATCAAACTCAAAACTCGATGCATTTTACAGATTAGCTGCGCGCACGGGCGAAGTGCCTGTCAGGATTATCCAGTATACATCACACTACAAGATGAAAAAGTGGATTTAGAGTCGCTCTCGCATTAAAACCAAAGAACCAAATCGTTTTTTTCTTAACGTCTGACTCAACAACCAAAATATACCGGTGGCCGGCGCGAACAAAAGGAAACAAATATATATATATATATATATATATATATATATATATATATATATATATATATATATATATATATATATATATATATATATGCAAGGTGTCACAAAAGAAAATTTACACGGTCTTTTTTACCGCAAAAATAAACTAGGCATCGCCGAACGCTCATTCTCCGCCCAGCGGTAGAGCTAGAGGTCACAACCAGATGCCAAAGTTTCAGCCCGATCCGATAACTTAATCAAGAGTTATAAGTGAGTTTCTGAAAATTTCAACGGAAAATGGAGCCCATTTTTGCCTGTTTTCGGCTTCTGGTGCCATAGAGCCCCATGTGTTCGAAAACACCGTCGGCCGCCATTTTCCCATTAAAATTTTCAGAAATCAGTTATAACTTTTGGAATCAGGCATCGGATCGGGCTGAAACTTTGGCATCTGTTGTGACTCTGGCTCTACCTTTGGGCGGAGAATGAGCGTTCGGCGATGCCTAGTTTATTTTTGCGGAAAGAAAGACCGTGTAAATTTTCTTTTGTGACACATCCTATATATATATATATATATATATATATGTGTAAACACAGGGTGTTTCGTAAAACCAACAGATTTGTTTAAAAAGCCGTGAAAGTTACAGATATGCCGTTTGTGCAGGTGAGTTACATGGCCAGGGATACAGAGTATAGGGGCTACTCGTAACGATCAGTCGGCCAATAAATTAAAATTTGTTACTCAACTTTTAATTAACGGAAATATACATATGGTTCCATTTAGAAACTCAGCGTCATTAAAAACCACTAAATCAACACTTGTTCGAAGGATATAACGGAGGGGCAGTATATTACTGTATTCCATAAAAACACTGAAATTGGACGCGTTTTTATGTTTTGATTTCTTATGGGAGCGCATCGCTGCGCCCGTGGTCCGGCTCTCCAGTGGCTGAGACGAGCAACACACGTGCGCCCAACTTCCCTACATGCTACGAGGGAGGCTAGGGGGTGGCCTCGCGCCGCGACCACCGGGACCAGGACCGCGGGAGGAAAGATACGCTCCGCCCATACAAAAATGTCCTATAATCGGCTATAGAAAATTCTTTGTATGGTCGGCTTTAGCTATTTAGCCCAATTAGCTAAATAATTTTCTATGTCCGTCTTTAGCATTTTGTTATGGTCGCCTTTATGGGCCTCTTTAGCTTTGTCTATGGCCCTATCGCTGTCCAGCCATAGCGCTCTTTAGCAGGTCTAATGGTTGGCTAAAGACTTTCTATGGCTTACCCTATGGCTCTCTTTAGCCAGCAAACTAAAAAAATTTTACTTGAAGTAACGTCGACTTGTGAACGCTACATGGTAGATATACATACATCTCTGAACACACAGAATACACAGAACACAAGCAGAACACTACCCACACGACAGCAACAACGCAGCGACACCGGACCCCTCTCTTCATATGCTACGTTCGCACTAGCTGTATATATGTCAGTCTAATTTTTGAATCCGACTTTGCCGGTGACCCATCATTTGTCGCAAAAACACGGAGAGGCGGAGCAAATATTACTCGTACTTAATACATTATTTGAATTGTCTATTAGAATAGCCCCCATCTCTTAATTCAACACCCTGAAAAATGCAAATGTAGATCATTAGGCTAATTAACTAAAATGTATTAATTATCTTTTAATAAGTTTGATGAATCACGTTGACAATGCAGTGATGACATGCAGTACACTGGTGCTGAAGATTGCAATCAAGCTATTGCTTGATTGCAGTGTTCGGCGCCGTGTAATTTATTTTCACTTCTGGGGGGTAATAATCAATTTTAATTGTTGCAGAAGTATTTTAATGGATTTTTCAAACAAACAATATTACTGGTTTTCACGGCTCGTTGCAACAGCAGAGAACATATTGCCGCCCGCAGAGCCGAGAAAGCAACGCTCGGTCACGGTCTTCTAGAAGATTCCCATTCATTCTCGCACTAGTTGTAACTTTCCCTTTGCTTTGTTGTTCTCGAAAGTGCCAGTTCATCCTCGCCCCGAGCGCGCGACGCTCGAACTTCCTTCGCCGAACTTTCGAGATAGTGACGCACGGTAGATAAGCAGCTACCCGCGACCGTGTCGAAGCAGTCCCGCTCGCGCTCTGTTGTCGCCGCCGAATCGCCGCCTGCTTTTCTGCTGCCTCGACGCTCTTTCGTTCTTTACTTATTTTTGGTTGGCACAAGTTCGCCTATTAAACCGTTATTTTTGAGTTCACTGCTCGTCTTCGTGTCACCTCCGTTCGTGACATTTCTGGTGGAGGTGCGGGGTATGAAACCCGTGCAACGTACCCCTACAAGAACTCGCTCAGCAAGCCCAATTTCCCGACGACCTTCCGTTGAAGACGCGGAGCATCGTGCCAGCCGCCGTATTCAAGGGTTGCCCCCGGAATTCGGTCTGCTGCCGCAGGAGACCAACCAGTCGACGAAGCCGACAATGGACCCTCAGTCGTCGCAGACCCCGACTGCCGCCCCCGTCGTCTACCTGCCCGTCGCCCCTCGTACACCGACGTCCTTCCACGGCGACATCTACGAAGACGTCGAAGACTGGTTGCAGCAATACGAACGGGTGGCGCTGCACAACCAATGGACTCCCGAACAGCGTCTGCAAAACGTTTATTTTTCCCTCGAGGACACGGCGCGACACTGGTTCGAGAATCATGAAACCTCGATAACATCATGGGACCAGCTGAAAGGAGAGCTCCGACGGACGTTTGCCAGTCAGTACCGAAGGGAGAGAGCCGAGGACCTCCTTCGGACGAGGACGCAAGGCCCAAACGAAAGCGTCACCAGCTTCGTTCAAGACGTCCTGCGTCTGAGCGCGCGTGCCGACCCACAAGCCGCCGACGACAAGAAGCTGCGTGTCCTCATGCGCGGGGTGAGGGACGACATCTTCGGAGGCCTCGTCCGCAACCCGCCGACCACCGTCGAAGCCTTCGTAACGGAGGCAACCAACATCGAGCGCGCCCTCCAAGCGCGCGCTTCCCGCTACCAGCGGCACCCTGGCATCGCTGCCCTCTCGCCTCCCAGCTGCAACAGCCCGGATCTCCGCCAGATCATCCGCGAAGTCGTTCGGGAGGAGATCAGGAAGGTGCTGTCCAGTGGCGATCGTCCTGACTCGCTCTCTATGGCCGAAGTAGTACGAGAGGAGGTGCAGCGAGCAGTCCAGCAGTCTCCCGTCGACCTGCCCCCTCCGGAACAACCAACGGTGAGCTACGCCGCCATGGCCAGACGACCGCCGCAAGCTCCCCGCCAAGCTACGGCGCCACCACGACGTGACCCTCCAGCGCCGCAGTACTCCCAACGACGCGAAGATCGGCAGCACGTCCGACCAGAGCGACCCTCGCCGCGAAAAACCGACGTGTGGCGAACGGCCGACCGCCGCCCGCTTTGTTACCACTGCGGGGAAGCTGACCACGTGTACCGCCGTTGCCCGTACCGGCAGCTGGGGCTACGCGGCTTCCACCCCGACGACCCGCGCCCACGCTACGGTGAGCGACCACGCGAGATCGACGACTACCTACGGCGTACACCCTCTCCGATGTCTGCGCCTCGACGTGGGTCCCGTTCGCCTTCACCTCGACGTCCTGCGGCATCACCTGTCCATCGGTCGCGCCGAGAAAGCCTGTCCCCCTGCCTCGCCGGGAAAACTGAGTGCGGCAATACCGGGAGGTGGTATTGCCGATGACGAACGACGCCAATATCCTCCACAAACGTCGGAGGGCTCCCACACTAGCGACGAGACGGATAGGAACGACGGTTCTGCGACGGTGTCGAATAACCTCGACGTTACCATCGACGGCCACGACGCGAAGGCACTCGTCGACACCGGAGCAGACTATTCCGTTTTAAGTGGAAGCTCTCTCGCCGTCTTCGGAAAGTGATGACGCCGTGGGATGGTCCGAAAATACGAACCGCCGGCGGACATCTCATCACACCAGTGGGAAGGTGTACTGCGCGCGTGAACATCCACGGAGAAACCTGCCCCGTGAAATTCGTCGTCCTCAAGGACTGTTCGAGAGACGTCATCCTTGGCATGGACTTCCTCTGTGAGTACGGTGCCGTGATCGACCTTGGCGCAAACAGGTTGACGCTGCGAAAGCCCGTTCTACCTCCGGAGGGATCCAAAACGACGCCAGCCGCCGTCCGAGTCATTGCGGACCACGTGAACCTGCCGCCACGGTCGAGTGTTCTTGTGCCCGTCGTGACCGATGCAGTGGCCCGCGGGAAAGTCCTTCTGGAGGGCAGCGTCCAACTGCTTCTCGGAAGAGGAATAGGCGTCGCAAGGGGCGTAACGGAGCTGCAGGATGGACGTACTGTGGTCCTCGTGACGAACTTTCGACCGGAGGCGCAGCACCTCACGAAAGGTGCCACCGTAGGACACGTTGAGGAACTCCGGGCCGACGCCGAAATCGCCGCGATCTCCGACGAGCCCTCGCCGTGTCAGCCGCACAGTACACCACCGCCGCAGCTCGACGTTAACCCCAAGCTCAGCGCCACGGAACGACGACAGCTCGGAGACCTCCTCGCCGAGTTTGGCGACTGCTTTGCGACGACGTCGAGGGTGCGCCAGACAACAGTTGCTAAACACCGCATCATTACCAACGAGGACGCGCTTCCTGTGCATCGGCCGCCGTACCGGGTCTCCCCAAAGGAACGAGAGGCCATTCAGGAACAGGTGCAAGAGATGCTGAACGACGACATCATTCAGCCTTCGAGCAGCCCGTGGGCCTCTCCAGTCGTACTGGTGAAGAAAAAGGACGGAACGCTTCGATTCTGCGTTGACTACCGGCGACTCAACGCGGTGACGAAGAAAGACGTGTATCCGCTCCCCCGCATCGACGACACGCTGGACCGGCTGCGCCACTCACGGTACTTTTCGTCGATGGACCTTAAGAGTGGCTACTGGCAGATCGAAGTCGACGAACGGGACCGAGAAAAGACTGCCTTCGTCACGCCCGACGGACTGTATGAGTTCAAGGTGATGCCCTTCGGACTCTGCACAGCGCCGGCAACGTTCCAACGTGTCATGGACACCGTCCTGGCAGGCCTCAAGTGGCAGACATGTCTCGTTTACCTCGACGACGTCGTGGTATTCTCGGCCAACTTCGACGAGCATTTGCGACGCCTTCGGGCCGTTTTTGAGGCAATCAGGACCGCAGGACTCACCCTCAAGCCGACGAAGTGCCGGTTTGCCTACGGCGAACTGAAGTTCCTGGGCCACGTTGTGAGCAACGAAGGTGTAAGTCCTGACCCTGAGAAAACTCGCGCCGTAGCGGCCTTTCCACCGCCCACCGACAAAAAGGCCGTCCGAAGATTCCTTGGACTTTGCGCATACTACCGGCGATTCGTTCAGGATTTCGCCAAGCTTTCTGCGCCGCTCACGCACCTTACGAAAGACGCCGTGAACTTCGAATGGGGTGGAGAACAACAACAGGCATTCGACGAACTGAAGCGACGGCTCCAGTCACCACCGATTCTCGGCCACTTCGACCAATCAGCCGAAACGGAAGTTCACACGGACGCCAGTAATACAGGCCTCGGAGCGGTGCTGGTCCAACGACAAGACGGTGCGGAGCGCGTGATCGCATACGCTAGCCGGACGCTGTCGAACGCGGAACGCAACTACTCGACAACCGAGAAGGAATGTCTGGCCGTCGTCTGGGCCATCACGAAATTCCGCCCGTACTTGTACGGGAGCCCATTTCGGGTGGTCACCGACCACCACGCGTTGTGTTGGTTAGCGAGCCTGAAGGATCCATCGGGACGCCTCGCTCGGTGGAGCCTACGACTGCAAGAGTACGACGTGACCGTGGTCTACAAGTCAGGCCAAAAACACAGCGACGCCGACTGCCTGTCCAGAGCCCCTGTCGAGTCAGCTACCGGATGTGCCAAAGACGACGGCGACGACGACGACCACTTTCTCGGCGCGGTGAGCATTCACGGTATGGCAGCGCTCCAGCGGGACGATCCTGAGTTGCGTGCACTGATCGACCACTTGGAGGGACGAGGGGGTACGATACCCCGAGCCTTCTCACGTGACCTGCCAAGATTCGCCGTCCGGAGAGGTATCCTCTACAAAGAGAACTTCGGGGACAGCAACTCGACGTGGCTCCTGGTGATTCCTGCTAGTCTTCGAGAAGAGGTCTTCCAAGCCTGCCACGACGACCCAACATCTGGTCACCTCGGCTACAGTAGGACTCTTGCACGGATCCGAGAAAAATACTACTGGCCCAAGCTCCCGAAGACTGTCCACCTCTACGTCCGTTCGTGCCACGAATGCCAACGACGCAAGAAACCACCGACGAAGCCGGCAGGTCTCCTGCAACCGATCGCGCCCCCGACTGCACCATTCCAGCAGATTGGAATGGATCTTCTCGGACCTTTCCCACCGTCGACGCAGGGAAACCGTTGGATAATCGTGGCAACTGATTATCTCACCAAGTACGCCGAGACAAAAGCACTCCCGTCGGGGACCGCCGTGGAAGTAGCCAAGTTCTTCGTGGAGTCTATCGTCCTCCGACACGGCGCTCCCCAAGTCCTGATTACGGACCGAGGATCCTCGTTCATGGCGCAACTGACACAAGAGATACTCCGCCTGAGCCACACCGACCACCGCCGGACCACGGCATACCACCCGCAGACCAACGGGCTGACGGAGCGACTAAACAAGACCATCGCCGACATGATTTCGATGTACGTGGACGTGGAACACAAGACGTGGGATGAAGTGTTGCCCTACGTCACGTTCGCGTACAATACGGCGATTCAAGAAACTACCGGCATTACACCTTTTCAGCTGGTGCACGGCAGAAAGGTGACGACGATGCTCGACGCCATGCTGCCCCACGACCCGACGGACGACAGCACCGACGACGCCCAGCTGGTCACCCAACGAGCAGAAGAAGTACGCCAGCTAGCCCGCCTTCGAATAAAGGACCAGCAACGTGTGGACGCTGGCCGGTACAACCTTCGTCGCCGCGACGTGGAGTTCCAGCCCGGAGACAGGGTGTGGGTGTGGACGCCCATTCGCCGCCGCGGACTCAGCGAGAAACTGTTAAAACGCTACTTTGGACCCTACAAGGTCATCCGCCGCCTCGGGGACTTGAACTACGAGGTGCTCCCCGACGGAACCCGACCATCAGGACGCCGCCGACCACGACCCGAAGTCGTACACGTAGTTCGACTGAAGCCGTTCTACGCGCGATAGGATTGCAGCACCGCATGTTTATTTCATTTCACCGTAAAAATGTTTAGCCATTTCTGTTTTCCTTTTACGTTGCATCGGGACGATGCACTTTTAAAAGGGGGGATAATGCCGCCCGCAGAGCCGAGAAAGCAACGCTCGGTCACGGTCTTCTAGAAGATTCCCATTCATTCTCGCACTAGTTGTAACTTTCCCTTTGCTTTGTTGTTCTCGAAAGTGCCAGTTCATCCTCGCCCCGAGCGCGCGACGCTCGAACTTCCTTCGCCGAACTTTCGAGATAGTGACGCACGGTAGATAAGCAGCTACCCGCGACCTTGTCGAAGCAGTCCCGCTCGCGCTCTGTTGTCGCCGCCGAATCGCCGCCTGCTTTTCTGCTGCCTCGACGCTCTTTCGTTCTTTACTTATTTTTGGTTGGCACAAGTTCGCCTATTAAACCGTTATTTTTGAGTTCACTGCTCGTCTTCGTGTCACCTCCGTTCGTGACAATATCTTTGGGTCATGGTTTGTCACGGGCATTACGGAAATTTAGTATTGATTTAATTTTCTAACCTGGAGTGTTTTTACTAAACCAGTAAGCGCGGGGGTCATTTTCTATAGGCGTGGAAAGAAAATTTATTGGTTCTTAGTCTTTAGACTCGGGGCCATACATTTTTCTATAGACGGGTGAAGACAATTTACAGGTTTCCAGTCTTAAAACTCGGGGCCGAAGAATTTACTATAGGTGGGTAAAGAACATTTATCGGTTCACTGTCTTTAGACATGGGGCCATGTAATTTTCTATAGGCGTCTAAAGAAATTTTATTGGATCCCAGTCTTTAGACTCAGGGACATAAAATTTTCTATAGTCGGTTAAAGACAATTTATTGGTTCCCAGTCTTTAGGCTTGTGGCCATAAAATATTCTATAGGCAGGTAAAAAAAATTTATTGGTTCCTAGTCTTTAGACACAGGGCCATAGATTTTTCTATAGCTGGCTGTAGCTGTCTTTATGAATTTTTATGGCCGACCATAGAGGGCCATAGGGAATGATAGCCTGCCATATCATTTTCCATAGACGACCATAGACCATTTTCGTAAGGAATAACCCCCTGTAACAGTTGAACGCCCTCTTTGGACATCTTTTCGTGCACCTGGATCTGGAGAAAACCCCTGTTATAATCCAGCGTGGTGAAAATGTTCGCATCCCCCAGCGAATACATTATTTATAGACTCAATAAAGGGAAAAGGATACGCGTCCCTTCTAGTGACCTCACGAAGTCTCCGGTAATCAACGCGCAAAGACGCGCGGTGCCGTCTTTCTTTGGCACCAAAATTGCTGGAAACGCCCAGGCACCATGCGATGACCGCACCGCCCCCGTGTCCAGCATCTCCTCGAGAGCCTATATAGTGGATCCCGTTTATATACACTTAGTGGCCTGGGATTACAACCCCACGGCTTAGCCCCTCCCATATCTAACCTATGCTGTAGAACAGTTGTAAGCCCCAGTCTCTCGGTAATCATAGCTGCGTGTCGAGACAAGGCGTGTCGTAGCATCCGCCGTTGATCGGCGAGCACATTGAAAGACGCTAAATCATTTCGACGTTCCCGAGAACGACTCGCGGAGCTAATGCCTGCTCCTGCCGTGACCCAGAGAGCCGGCATTCCATTCCCTGCGCCAAAGGATGATGGGACAACAAACGAAATTAGAGGACAAAATGTACTATTGTGATAATCGTTGTTCCTCAAGTCCGGGACAGACACTCACGGCAGACAACGTCCTGCCCTAAAATAACAAGAATTGACACACCAGGCGAGTAAGCCAAATGTTTCCTCATTCGTCTGCCGTCGAAGCCAAGTTGAAGGCGTATCGCACCTTGGGCTTCGGCCAATCCCGTCGCTAAACGCACCGAAGCTACAAGTTCCCGAGCGCAAGAGTTTATGTTACGGCAGTACTTGTACACAATGTCTCCTATTAGAGAAAGAGTAGAAGCTGTATCAATTAGTACTGAATATTTTTGATCACCGATTTCAACACGCACGTATCGGTCCTTCTCGGGTGTCATGTCGTGAGCCCCACACGCCGACGGGACCATCGCCATACAGTCGCCGATCGCAACCTCCACCCCGTCGGCACGCTGATGCCGGGCCTCAGCACTGGCCGGAAGCCTCAACTCAGAGAACCTGATTAATGGTGCTGGCTCCCAGCGCTTCCCAGGAACCCTTGGGAACCAGCCGCTACCCATGTGCATGGCCGTTTGATGTGCCCAAGCAAGCGACAGTTGTGACACCTGACTTGTGGCCGGTTGTTACGTACTACCTGTCTATCATTACGCCCACGCGGTACATCGTTTCTGGCCACCCGGTGTGAGTCATGATTCCCGTGAATGTCCCGACCAGACGCGCCTCCGCGGTGGTTAAACGCTGCGCCACCTCTACGGTGCTGCACTCTGACCGAGTTTGTATTGGCTCCCCGGCGCCTTTGCTCATAAGCGAAGGGGTTCAAAGCGCGGGGGGTAATGGTGAGCCCATAAGCGCACCACACAACGGCCGCAGACGCCGTGTGCGACTCGATATGAGTGTCCCTGACGCGTCACGTACACGTGTATCTTCGTTCTACACTCTTAGAAAAAAGGGTCAGTATAGTCCTCCCTAAGGGGAGGAACGCTCTTGACACATATGTTCTTTCAGAAACGGAGAAACTTTCGTCCCTATAGCAGGGGAGCAAAAGTTCCTCCGTCGCCTGCATCTCATTATGGCGGCCACGAATCGAGCAAATCAAGCATCGAGCTCAATAAGGCTTAACCAGAACACTAAGTCTATTGTACGGAGCGAGACGAGCAGCAAATAAAAACGTAACACGAGCTTTCCGGGAACTGTATTTATTTCCGAAGCCGGCTTCCTCCTGCAGGTAAAAAACTTCCGTTATGAAAGCATGCAGTCGCTCAGTCTTCTCATCATCAGCACTGCGATGTTAAACGGAGACAACCGGCACCCAGTTCGCGCACTTTATGTCTTACCTTTGCTATTCCTCGAGCCACCATTCCTTCGTCAACCGTTCCGTCAACCGCACATCACGGAGGAGTGGTAAACCATTCGCCCGCAAAACCAAGAGCCGCTCTTAAAAAAGCAAATTCGAAGCAGCCTCTTGGCTCATTTCAGCACGGTAACACGAAATTATGGCGTAGCCGCGTAGCGTAAAGGAGGTTAAATCGCTTACCACCAGATGGCAGGGTCAAGCAGAGTAATCGCAAGTAGCTAGACTAGGTGGCGCTAAATAACGCCGAATTCATGTTCTACAACAAAAAATTCATGTTCTACAAAAAATATTTTTATTTTTTCACGCCACCATTGCGCTTCTGCAAACCTCTATTATTCACACATGTAGACACATTATGCAAACTACAAGCATCAGCTGAACATACATTGAGCGCACACGCATGCATCGCACATACAAACATCAATATAACAGCACACTAACCCGATCACTACTCCCGAGCACTGCGTTTCCGTCTTTTAGACTGATCGTTTTGAACGTACGGAATTTTTCGGTGACTCCCTAAGGAATAAAAAATATTCCCAGCATGTATATTTTTTCCAGCAATGTCGTACATCTGAGAGTATTTTTAATGGCTCAGGGGATGAATCTCTTATTAAAAAGAAAACGCTCGATCATGCCGTAATTATTTGAAAGCCAATAAATCGAGCCGCTCCAATGCAGTTCCAAGTCATGAGTTTGTTTCCCGCACGGCACTTCGTAGCCAGTATTTCTATTGTAGTGTTTGTTTTTCTATTTGTGCTGTTCGCGCACGGCAGCAATTGCCGTCTTGAATTAATCTCTGTAGAGCGGATATTCACTCAGCTGGAAGTGATGCTTCACGGGCAGAGAAATCGCTTTTCTATCAACTTGAATGCCGTGAAAGCCGCGACTTGCGGCAGGCGGGTGTTAAGTGTACGGAGCTACGCCGTGGCGAGCCTCGAAAACTTCTAGCGCTCATCCCAGCGCGCCACTTGGAGGGCAGCTTCTCCAGGAACCGTAGCATATTTAAACAACAAAATAAAGGATAGCTTTTTCTTTTCGATTTTATCTTTTTTTTAATGCTAAAATTCCATTGTAAATATACGTACTTTCCGTCATAACTTCGTACTATTCAGTCTTTTCCCCAGAGCGCAATCGCTCTCGGGGACCGACAATCACATTGGCCACTGTACGATAGGAGCTTACCGTTCAGAAACCGAAAGAAGATGAGTCGGGAGGGCGAAAGCTTTCTCCCGTCTGTCTGGAGAAGGAGGAAAACGTCTCGTTCCTCCCTTCTTCTGGTGTCGGCTTGGGGGCGCGTCAGTAGAAGGGAGGAAGACGCGCCGTTGCTACCTTTTTCCACCATTTTTTCTTAGAGTGTAGGGACTCCTCGGCCCTCGAGGGGGGGAGGGGGGGATACTGTTGCTCAGCTAGCTCGCCCGCTTGAACTGTTCGCGCCTCTCTGGCAAATACCTCCGAATCCGCGAATTCCCGCCCCCGCAAGTAGGCTTTCAATCTAAGCTGACATTGCCGGATTGCCCTAGCTACCTTCTCTGCATAAGACGCGGAGGGTTCGGCCCTCAAGTAAAGCTCTTGGAGCGTGCGAACGTTCTCCAAGAGGCTCTCGTTGGGGTGCTGAGTGCGGTTAGCCAGGTCGTTTCTAATTCGCATCTCATAATCGGGAGGCATAAATCCGTCCCTAAACCCCGTCAGCCAGTCCGGCATTGACTGGAAGGGTCGTTGCGACCGTCTTCAACGCGACGCGTCGCACGTTAAAGCGATCGGCACGATCTGCACCAAGGACCGTTCGTCTGATGCTCCCAATGCGGCTACGTGTGCGTCCAGGTCCTGCAGGAAATCGTGAACCGATTCTCCTTCAGAGTATCCCGCATAGGTTGGCTTCGGTACAAACAACCGCGGTCTGGGCAGAGACGTAGGCGCCTCATTCGTGACTCCTGGAGTTGTCCCGAAATGTCGCGAGAACATCTCTTTCATCGTCGTCATGGTCCGCAGAAACTCGCCGACATCTTCCACGCCTGTAGCCGGAGCTGGCGGTAAAGTCTCAGCCTCCAGCGGTGCCTACGTACTACTGCGCCCATAGAAACGTCGGACACTTCATGAACCCAGCTTTCGGACGAGCCGTCCACGTTCCTTAAGGCGGCTCCTTCATCTCGGGGGGGGGGGGCATCGTTAGCGTTTATGGGTATCACGCTGAACGCTCAATGAATCTGTGAAACTTCCTGGGGACGGACGGAACAAGCGGTGGACCAATCGGGCCCCACGTTCGATGCGCCAATTTAATGTAGGTCGCTGAATACGTTAGTGCCTCCCGATTAGGCCGCACTCCGTTTGCTCCCCAATAATTCACACAACGAGAAGTTTGGAAGTAAACGTAACCTTGCTTTACTCTTTTCTCCGGTTGCTGAAAACCTCTCTTGCTCTCGTGCCCTGGAAATGGCCTGGCTATCCTCGCTGGTCACTGGTCGTGGGTCCTGGGGCCTGAAGCAGCGGAGTGACGGGGGGATATAACGGCCGTCACTTGATAGCCCACTCCAGCTCTCCGCCCCTGGCGTTCTGCCCGTGCCTCCTGTTCTTCCTGTTTTCTCGCGCTGGCCCTCGGCTGGCCCCCGCTCGCGTTTCGCTCGGCCGTACCCTTCTTTTCATGACGCCCTCCCCCCCCCCCCCCGGCATTAAATGTGCGCCTTTCTAAATAGTCCTCGATAGCTAGATTGGACGTTTGAGAAAAGTTACATGGAAGTGACGTAAAGGAAGGGGAGAACGTATCCTAGCAACAAAAGCGCTGCTGCTCTGCCCCTTTGACACCTCTACGTCATCGCAAACTTGACGCCTGTCACCCGTTTCCAGCGAAGTCCATAGTCAACCCCCGGCGAGCTGAAGGAGCTACGCAGTCCCCGAGGCGTCCCTATGTGCGGACACCGGGGTAGGGTTTACTAGAATGTGGGGAGCAGCTTCTGGGCTTATAGTGAAGGAGACGTCAACCATTTCTGTGCGTCGCTGGCCGTCGGATCTGTATTAGTACGAATAAAAGTATTGAGATATAATTTAAAAAAAAACTAATAGGCGTTGTTAAAACGGAACAATTCTTCGTTCCCTTCTGCAAGACATTTAATAATTATTTAAATAGAAGGTTGTTCCAATATTACAAGGAATGCGGGATGCGCGCTACGCGCACCCCGCTATGTCCGAGCAAGCAACAATCGCGCGGTTGACGGTTGCTCATAATGAGCTCAAGTTACCAGCGTTTTACGGTCCCGGCGCGTAATGGAGGCTCGGAAGCCAGCGGACGACCCGGAGAAGGACGCCTGCTTCCTCTGTTGAACTCAAGAACATGCGCTTGACATGACTTAACCTGATACAGGGGAGAATGGTCAGCAGTCTCCAAAAACAGCTGTAAGTTCGGAGACGTTCCTTTCGTTTCCTTCCCTGTCTCAGGTCAAGGTATGTCCACTTTTCATGAGCTCGCCAGCGCGCTCACCTTCCTATCAGACCTACAGGGCAATTATAACTGGCAACAGCAACTACAATATCTCTTCTGCAATACCTCAGTAGAAAACTTCGCCACTGCGGTTTTTAATATACATACGTGATGATCGCTGGTATCGCCACGGCGAAGAAGAAGCGCGCTCTGGGAGCGCGTGCCAGGGAAACGCAAATGGATATAAAATGGTAGCCTAAGACCGAACGCTGTCGCTTTTTGGCCATCACGTTACAATTGGTGGCAGCGGTGGGATGGCCACCGAACCTGTATTCCACGTTCTCCCGGACATCTTCACCGATGAGGGAAGCTTTGAGTCATGGGCAAAGCTCTTCTCCGCTTGCGCGGCAGCCAACAATTGGGACGACGCCAAAAAGTTGGTGTACCTGCCGATACGCCTCCGAGGATGGGCCTTCCGCGTCTTCGAGCATCTTCCCGACCAAGACAAGGCCACTTTACCCGCACTAGTGAAGGCGTTGACACTTCGTTTGGCGTCGGCGCGCCAGCGTGCTGTATCTGCGGCACAGTTTCGGTCCCGTGGTCATCAACCCGCGGAAGCCCTAGACGTCTACGCCTAGGACCTTGTGGACCTCTTTGGACAGGCGTATCCAGAGGTGTCACTACAGGTGGGCGACCCGATGATACGGGACCAGTTCATTGTGGGTCTCCGATCCAAGCTGCGTGACAAACTCCTCGCCGCTGACCCTGCAACGTTTGAGAAGCTCTTGAGAAAGCCTCAAGGCTAACATTCATTGGGCAACTGTTTGCGGGTACGGGGACACCAATACTGTGCGCCGCCGTGGGAAACACTTCAGCAGCCACTACACGACCCACAGGCGATCCCATTGCGGCGTTGACCAGCAGCGTGGCCGACCTTCGCGCCACAGTGAACAGTTTCATCGAGTCGCAGAGTCACTTCCAGGAGCACGGCCACAGCTTTCCCCGCGGAAACACTCCTAGGAGGCGACTACGATGTTTTCAGTGTGGCGGTACTGGCCACCTCGCAAGATCGTGTGCAAACTCTGACCAGCGTGCGCCACTGCGAAGTGAAAACCCTACAATTGTAAAACGTGGAAATCAGGGAATTGTTCCGCACCCCCAAGTAACAGTAAAGGGGAAAGTGGGCGGAATTTTCATGAACATGCTTGTTGACTCAGGGTCGTCAGCGACCATTTTACGAGGCGACAAGTGGCTTCAGCTCTCGCACGACAACCCTGACCTTGAGTTCACTCATCGAGAGGGAGTCATTGGCCTCAACGGCGCCGCCTTCGAAGTTTGGGGAACATGCAGCTTAAACAATGAGGTTGCAGATCTCTCGGTGAGCCATCCTGTCATTGTTATTCCCGGCATCCTACATGAGTTCGTCCTGTGACTGGACTTTTTAATAAAACACCGATTCCGGGTTGACTTCAGCGAGAGAAAACTCGAACGACAAGTAGAGAGCCCGTGTGCCCAGACCCAGAGAGTTCAGCTTTCTGTCACGTCGGTCTTGCCACCGAGGACCGCAACCATCGTTTTCGGGACCATTTCACCGAATACGGCAGAGTTCGGTACAGGGCTTCTCGAACCTCGCCCGGATCTCCTCGTGAAAAAGAATACTGAAGTCACCTGGAGCGTTTTGACAGTGACCGATAAGCTACCAGTATGTGTCATCAACCATTCCGAAGAGCCGGTCACCTTATTCAAGGGTACAAGTCTCGGAACCCTGCACGCTTTTGACCACCCTGAAGGCGAGTACTCCGCTGCTCCACTTGACAACAGGCACGCGCAGGCGGCACGAGACAGCGTCTGCTCTGCGACGAAAAGAGAGAAATGAACACTCACCTCGCTGCAAGATGAGCTTGCCGCATCACAACACCTCCAGGGTGATCAACAAAAACTCATCGAAAGTACGCTTCTTGACTTCGAGAATATAATTTCACAACGTGATTGGGACTTGGGGAGAACGTCAATTCTGACGTATTCGATCGACACTGGTGCAGCAGGCCCAATCAAAGAAGCCCCGCGCCGCTTACCTCCAAACCGCCGCGAAGTTGTGACCGCGAAAACGCATGAAATGCTGGACACGGGAGTAATTCGTCCTTCTAACAGCCCATGGGCTGCGCCAGTCGTTCTGGTGAAAAAGAAGGACGGAAGCTTGCGCTTCTGCGTAGATTACCGTCGGCTGAACGAGGTCACACACAAGGACGCATATCCACTACCTAGGATCGATGACACTGTCGAAGCCCTGAACGGTGCTAAATATTTCAGCACCATCGATCTGGCGTCAGGACATTGTCAGGTGAAGATGTCGACGGGGTCTCGAGAGAAAACCGCGTTTGCCACACATCAAGAACTTTTCGAATTTAATGTCCTTCCATTTGGGCTGTGCAACGCTCCTGCGACGTTTCAACGGTGGATGAAAATGATCGTGAGAAAATTTGACCTTCTGTCTTTGCTATCTCGACGATATTATCATCTTCAGCAAAACGGAATCCGAACATGTCATGCACCTTCGACAAGTTCTGAAGGCGTTGAGAGATGCAGGTCTAAAGTTGAAACTTTCAAAGTGCCGCTTCTTCAGCAACAGCGTTTTGTACCTGGGCCACAAAATTTCGGCTACGGGAATTGGAACCGACGAGACGAAAACAGAGAAGGTCTCGAAGTGGCCACAGCCTTTAAGCGTCAAGGATCTTCGCTCATTCTTAGGACTTGCCTCGTACTACCGGAAATTTGTTGCAGACTTTGCCGGCATCGCGGCCCCGCTTCACAAATTGCTGGAGACGCAAGTTCAATTTGTCTGGACACAACAGTGCCAAGACTCCTTCGAAGAGCTCAAACAGCGCCTTACGAACTCTCCAGTTCTGGCGTTTCCAAATTTTGACCTACCCTTTATCCTCGACACGGACGCAAGTGAAAACGGTATCGGCGCGGTACTATCCCAAGTACAGGATGGGACGGAGAGGGTAATCGCCTACGGCAGTCGTACCCTCACGAAGCCTGAACGCCACTACAGTGTGACCAGGAAAGAAATGCTGGCCCTGGTTTATTTCGTCCGTTACTTTAGGCACTACCTGCTTGGACGGCGATTCACCTGCAGGATGGATCACAGCGCGCTTCAATGGCTACACAGCTTCAAAGAACCGGAAGGCCAAGTCGCCCGCTGGATTGACCAACTCAGCGAGTATGACATCATCGTCTCGCATCGGCCGGGAAAGCAACATGGTAACGCCGATTCGTTGTCCCGACGGCCTTCCCCGGCGAATGAAGGCCAACATGTCGCGCTCAAGAAAGTTGCACAGTCTTCATTCACCATGACAGACCTTCGAGAAGAGCACCGACGTGACCCGCAGCTTTCGCCCATCATCGACGCCCTGCTTGCAGGCACGCCGGCAGGAGAGATTCGTCGATGCAGCGCGGGAGTGCCCTTTCGCAACCAGCAGAAGCTAAGGCTCGTCGACGGCTGCCTCGTGTGGGCAGAAACACCAGAGTCAACCCCCGTACCCGTGATCCCCCAGACATGGATACCGCTGACCCTAGACTCCGTTCATGATGCACCGGGGGGCGGGCATCTTGGGCGCGCCAAGACACTGAAGAAGGCCGCAGAAAGGTTTTTCTGGATTCGAAGGGCAGTAAGTGTAGCCGACTGGTGCTCGAGATGTGTTAAGTGCTCCGCTCGTAAGGCACCAAACCCCAGACCACGAGCACCACTGATTCAGGAAGCGGCCACCTTCCCTTTTGAGCGCGTGGCTGACATCACTGGTTCGTTCCGAACGACAGAAAGAGGCCACAAGTACGTCTTGGTGGTGAGCGACTATTTCACTTGATGGGTTGAAGCGTTGCCTCTGAAAACTCAAGAAAGCAAGGAGGTCGCTAACAGCCTCGTCCACAACTTCTTCAGTCGCTACGGGATACCATCGGCACTACACTCTGACCAAGGCAGAACTTTTGAGAGCAACGTCTTTCATAAAATGTGCTCAATTCTGGGCATCCGAAAGACAAGGACCTCCTTACCACCCTCAGTCGGACGGATTGGTCGATCGATTCAATCGCACGCTGATGAACATCTTGAGTGCGTACGTCAATGAGACACAGACTGACTGAGACGTCAAGCTCCCTCTCGTCATGATGTCCTATCGCTCGAGCGTGCATGAGTCGACTGGTTACAGTCCTTATTATCTGCTCTTCGGTAGGAACATGACTATTCCAGCTGACATGCTACTCGACGTGCACGGCCACACTAACATGGCGTTGATGTCCAGTTACGAACAACACGCATCGCGTCTACGCACATCATTACAAAAGGCTCGCGACCATGCAATCGTGAACGACATGAAAGCAAAGGATGCACAGAAGCGCCACAACGACAGCACGATCAGTGAAGGAGACTACAAACCTGGCGAAAGAGTTCTTCTACATTCACCCGCTGTGCCGCGAGGACAGTCCTCAAAGTTATATTTGCCATGGGTGGGTCCATATGTAGTCCTCAAGAAGCTACCTAACAACGTGTACAGAATCCAGAAAGAAACAGGAAAAAGAAAGCGGGGAGTTGTACACCACAACCGTTTGAAGCGGGTAGCCGATGGGAAGGAGCCAGTCTTGTTCCCAGCCAGGACGTTATCACACGTCACGGATAACAACCTGCCTCTACCTGCACCTGCACTCAAAGACTTCCCGGGTATAATAATCGCAAAAAAACTAAGATAATGACCCGGCTCCTACTCCCCCAGCGGTCCCTGACTACCCAGACATAATAGACCTTGAAGGTGATGATCTGTACGTCGATGCGGTCGAACATCTACCACCGGTACAATCAGCCGAGGATCCGCAACTGGCCGACGCTCTTGAGAACCCACCGCTGTTAGACATCCTCGACAACGAGCTTCGCGTTGACGACCAAGCGGAGGAAAATGGGGTCCAGGGCACTGACGGAGGCCAGCACAATACGCCGCCAGCGAACGATGCCGACCTCCTGGACGACGATCAACTTGCAGTCGTTCTTTTGCCCCCTGATGACGTCCCTCCAACGGACTTGCCCGTAGACGTGCCACAGCAGGCAGAGCCAGAAAAGCGATACGTCCTTCGGCCACGAGAAACATTGAGTCGACCCGCGCGGTATCGCGATTGAGTGCCCCTAGCGTGAGAAGCCTAGTGCGGGACGGCAACTTCCTCATGAAGGGAGATAGTGTGATGATCGCTGATATCTCCACGGCGAAGAAGAAGAAGCGCGCTCTGGGAGCGCGTGTCACGGAAACGCGAATGGATATAAAATGGTAGCCTAAGACCGAACGCTGTCGCTTTTTGGCCATCACGTT
>JAZHYW010000573.1:0-36671 GCA_037355805.1 Ixodes ricinus
GGTGCCGCCGACGGGCTCCCGATCCGCGATACTACAACAGAGATCAGTGAGCGGCGCACGACGGACCAACGTTGCGACGGACGTGGGGCTGCTACATCGAAACTGTCGGTCGTGGTGCCGGCCTATCGATCTTCCAGCGCAGAACATCGAGCGGGTGGGATACAAGTTCAAAACAATCGCACGACAAACGGTGCACACAACTTCGTCGTCTGCTTCACACGCCGGAGAATAAAAAAACAAACAAAAAAACACGGTCGGGTGTAGCCACGTGACTTCCGGCCATGAGCTTCCGTGTTCTTGTTTCGGTTTCGGTTCCGCACGGTTGAGTTTTTTTCTTATTACTTTATTAAAATATACGTGACTCTGCAGCAAAATATTCATTGCGCAGTCTCCTGACACCATATTAAATCCCTAGTAATAAATTTTTTTTGGGGGGTGTTAGTGTTTTTTTAAGCTGTCAGTAAGCATAGACCACTCCACTGAGGACTTTCTGGGCGGCGGCCTTTTGTTCGCCTGCAGTGCCATCCACGTATATCCGGGCATTTCAACGGAATCGTCGGGGTGGAAGAGGAAAGGGCACGGGCCGTTTTCGTTCGTTCTTATCGTTCGGGCATTTCCGGTCGGCTCTACCGCCGGATACTGCCCAAACATGGAGGCTCATTTCGCTCTCTCTTTTCACCCCGGTAAATGGTGTATCGTTACTGAAAGAACAGTCCCATCTTTTGTTTTGTTTGCAGATGAGCGGTAAGGAGCTGGAGAAGAACCTGTACCACGACAGGCGTCCACATGTCATCACTTTCGATAGAAGAGGTGGACGGAGGTTGGGAGGTGGTAAGGTCACTGGGAAGAGCTATTCTGGCCAATTATTCAAACATTAATCGGGGTGTTGACTAAGTGATCTTTCTAATCAAACACTGCCGATGAATAAATAACATTACTGAGTCGGCCAAAACATTTTTACGTCCGAGATCTTCATAAATACCCAAAAACCAACATACACGATCTTTTGTTGACTTTTCAGGAACACGCTTCACTTCGTTAACTTTAAAAAAGTTTGTAATCTAGTTGCTTTTGCTTAACAACCTTGGCAAGAATAAATATAAAAACAGCAGGATTGTGTTTTTTTTTTTCTTTCCATTATGGTGTTTATTATTATTATTTTTTTTATCGGGTAGGCTAGAAAATGTATGCTTTAAATTTGCAGAGGGAGTCCTGAGCGACAAGTTGAGGATTGAACCAATGCCATTGAAGGCGCGCTCTGAAGACGGAAGCATCGCGCACAAGGTTTCTAAGATTGAGAAAGAAGGAAATTACGAGAATGATTACATAGGTAATATCACCAGTTCATCAGTTATCACGCGAATCATTTCAATAGTAATGTTGCTTATACGTTGTTTATAATTTACGCGTTTTTTTCTACCTGGCATATCTAAACGATTTTGACGTATATGGTAATTTTTCACCACCGCGCGTGAGGCGATCATATTTAATTGGCTAACGGGCGTCGTTTGTTGTATGACCGCTGCAATGTGCACTTTACGCTGCAAGCGCTACATGGATGTTTTAATCACGTTTCTAGCTGGAATATATGTCGCGCGTATAAGTAACTACGAAGTTTTTAGGCTCTCCGAGGGTATGTATACACATCAATTGTTTCCGCCATATTATGTCGAATGCAAAACCGGGAGGAAATCCGAGTCTACAGATTATCCAAGAAGCTAAGACAGAGGACATCGATAAATTAGCATTATTTACTTCCATCCCTTTTTTTAAAAAACCTTTAATGTGTTTGAACCCCAAACTTGAGCTGACCAATACTCCTAAATATGGAGTTTTTTGTTTTGTGTTTTCATCTGATGTTTATTCTGTATTTGTTTAGGATACATAGCTCTAATAGCCGACGCGGTAGAGTTAGCCTCTTCCTTGCGTCTTGGAGCTGCACACCTTTTTATATTACATTAACGCATAAAAATTATATTTGTGCGCAATAAATACCTTCGTTGAAATAGCAGTGTCGTGGGACTACTTTACACAACAATGCAGCACCAAACAACTCAACGTAATTTGATAATATTGCGTACAACACGGTACATAACATGCTATAATAAAGTACAATGCAATATATAAAACACCATATATTTCCTGCATTCAATACGATAAAATTCGGCACGATTCCTTGCAGTTGCACCCGATTTTGTGGTCTCTGAAAGATCTGCAGATTCAGAGCAAGGTGAGTAAAATAGTCGTTGGAATCCTGGTGAACGATGAGACTGCGGACTACTGCATACAAAAGAACTGTAACCTACAGCTTAAGCTTATCATCAACCCCGTCATTTGCCGAGTACCCTCATATATATTGCAGCGATTGTCTATACCAACTTCAAGTGCTCTGCGGGAGAGCACAAGCTTCAGGTTCGTTAGAGTATTTTGTAGGGTGGTATTTATTTATTTATTTATTTATTGTCACCCCGCAGCGCCCGAATGCATTACTTCAGGAAGGGGAGAGGGGGGGGAGGGTACATAGTCAGTCATGAAGGTAGAAATACACTCGTGCATGCGTACAAAAAAACAACAATAAGGAAACGCAAGCACACAAGAAAACACACTCATCAACAAAAGCGAGCCCGGAATAAGATATAAGCCACATTGGTAACTCGCATTCCAGTTACCTGCCAGATAATAACATCAGCTGAGAAAGATATGGGCTAACAGCAATAACAATAACTCTCGCTTTCCGCGTGGCACATGAGTAAAAACACAGATGTAATTTTATCAAATACGTTCAAAGGGTAATAAAACAATCAAAGTAGGAACAGCTAAACACACAGCAATATCATGCCCAGTAATCACTCCAATTCTCATCGCAAGGATCCAAAATTTTCCATACTCATGTCAGTCTGCCCAGCTGTCACGTGACAGTCTGTCAAAGAAAAGTGAGTTTGACAAGATAGAAACGGTGTCATTTGGTAGGTGATTCCACGCTTTAAGAGTGTTTGGAAAAAATGAATATTTCAGGACGTTTGTTCGGGGTGTAGATTCTCTCATTTTTTCTGAGTGGTTTAATCTCCTAGATACACAGTTGGGTGGTTGAATAAACTTTGCTTTAATAATCCCGGTTTGACCATATTAAATTGCACGAAAATACTTCAAGTGAAGACGTCTTATTCTGGAAGAAAGTGGCTCCCACTCTAATTGCTTTTTAAGAGTGGTACCACTTCCTCTATAATTGCAATTGCTTGTGACAAATCTCGCAACCTTGCTCTTGTACTTGCTCTATTTTTTTTCCTTTTTTTTTCCTAAAACTCCTTTTGGGTCTCACAAAACACTGGCGTACTCCAGTATTGGCATAACGTTAGTCTTAAACAGAGTTTCTTTTGCAGTTTGAAGACAGTCCCTGAAATTTTGTTTCAAAAGATTAACATGCGGTTGGCTTTGGCCGTGATGAAGTCAATGATGGCGCTCCATGACAAATTATGAGCAAATTAAACACCTAGAAACTTTACTACTTCCTCCTTCTTCAGTTTGACACCGGCGATCAAGCACGGAAAAAGATACTGGCTGGCGTTTCCTAGTAAACCTCATCGTGCAGCATTTATGAATGCTATGCTTTATTCCCCAAATCAGTTAAAATACCCTCACTTTCGGCAAGAAAGGTTGACCATTGGAAACTTTCGCTTCATTCTCGAATAATATTGTATTGCGTAAAGAGTGCAACAGATGCGTCAAAGACCAACCGAAAAACGCACGAAAAGCAGAAAAGGAAGAAGTAGTTCCACACTTTTTTTGTTTTTTAGGCAACGAACCACAGGAGGGTTTTTGTAAAACAAAAATCTACTTTTTTTTTTCGCAAGGTTACAGTTACGGTTGTTTCGCATTAAATGCGCTCGCTTATCCAGAGTAGTGAGAAACAACTTTTGCATGATCCGATTTGTGTCCGACGTTTAGATAGTTCTTTCGCACATGTGTTTCAGCATGTAGACGTATAAATCACTGAATGCGTGGCATCAGAGGAAGGGTACATGATGACCGGTCCGCTGACCGCAAGCATCGATGATTACTGCCACCGGGCTCAATACCATTCACTTCGGCGGCTTCGAGAACGTTCTTTCTTCCGCCAAAATGAGCCGCAAGACGTGCCGTTCCCCAACGGAGCGGGAAATAGCATCGAGCGGCCATGGCCCAGGCATGGCCTGAAAAAGGTCACAGAGTGCCATAAGTCCGCAGTCGTACAGCTCACAGACATCACTCGAAAGACACGGCGCAGACATGATCATGGAACTACCTGCCGGCACGCCGCAAGCGTATTCGAAGCATGATTGATTCGTACATGCTTGAACATGCCTGCACGCTGTCTTATGTACGATGTATTGACAGTGTGAGCGCGTTCTAAGGATCGAAGAGAATGGATTCTTTCGACAATTTTGCAGAGTATACAGCCATTGAAACAAATGGAGTCGCCACTTCGCTTTTGTGCGGGATCCGCGGTGATTGTCTGAATGCATGACACGTCGGTCGTTTCTATTCTGATTGCTTGACTCGATTGGCCGAACCAGATAGGAAACTTCACAAAACTGAGTGTGCAATTCGATTCTAATCAGAGAGAGAGAGTTAAGGTTTTGACAGTCATAACACGCTCGTGTGACAGTATAGCTGTACTCGCTGATAACCTAAGTGATGCAGGACGTTGTGCAGGGTGAGAGTCGAACATCTCATTATCGCTCTGCAGAGCCAATGAGACTGTGCATTAGCCTATAAGGACGCCGAAGAACTAACCCCAAAGACATATAGTACGCCACAGCCCGCGTTTTTGAAAGAACAATTACGGGGTATTTATGCTCGCCAAGGTTTCTATTTGTACACCACACACGAGAGCCCAACATACCCAAAACACAATTTGCGGCTCGAAACTCGTTTTCTTCCTGCCCGAAAGACGCCGATCGAGATTACAGGCCGGTTTGAGTCACGCTCAGATCTCTTCCCCATGGTCACGTGACGTTCTTTGTGGTTTAGACGCAGCCACCAAATATAATCAAAGTCGTGGCTCATCGAAAGCACACGCTCAATATTGTAACGTTGGAAAGCGAAATCGTAACCAAAATAAATGGTCGACTGGTGGGCCGACAGATGACACCAGCGCACTATTCTCATCGGCCTCCTTTTTGGGAAGCGGGTTGCTCTGATCCCCCCAAGATTTCAACCGTCGTGGCAATGAGGGGGGTAGTTTAGGAGAAACTCAACGGGGGATTCGGTTAAAGGTGACATAAACGGCCATTGGCCATGCAACACTTCCTTTGCTTTCCCTCCATCACTACTCTGACTGACTGGAGAGTCGGTTCGGGAGGATCGGCGGCCGAGTGAGCGGCCTCTGCTCGGAGCGTGGAGCGAAAAGCTTGCGCTGAAGCAACCTCCTGGTTCGATGCCCGCACCACTGCCCGTTTCGATCTGGATGAGTTTCGTACAGGCACGCGTTCAGTGTAATCACTGCCGCGTGATGCACGATGCCAGGCTGCCGGGTTGTACTACACCGGTGAAATTTCTCATCTGCAGCTAAGAGACAAGTCACTCGTTCAGGCGTACTAGCAAATAACTGTATAAACATACAAGCAGCACAATATTTTTGTGTGTCTGCGTGTGGGGAGGGGGGGCGAGTCTTTTTTTTTTGCGACAGCCGGTGATGCGTCTTGGACCCAACTCTGACCCTTCGCTGGCTCAGGCGTTTCCTGGGAACTTAGTCGCGCTATCGCATCCCTCTGAGGTGGCGGCCTGGAAGCAGTTCAGCGTATTCTTCAGACTCGGTGTCCCAAACTGTACGCGACAATAAAAATATATATATATATATATATATATATATATATATATATATATAAATCTGACACCCAATTTTCGTGGCTTCTAAAAAACTGTAATAAGATTGTTTGAAAAGAAAAAAAGTTTCACAGAAAACCGGAAACACTTTGCGCATTCTCCGCGAAATTTTCAACATGGCGTCGTATCGCGGGGGTCGCGGTTTCGCGGGTTGGCGTCGGGCACGGCCACACTAGCGTCGCGGAGGCTTGCCGCCCACCGTCGGCTGCCTCGGGCTGCCGGCCAAAACCAGTATTTCCCCTCAGCGGCTTGCCGGCCGGCGACATCCGAGCAACGGGCCCGCGCGGGGTTGAGGGCTCGCCGTTTCTTGCCGGAGAAGAAGTGAGCCAATGGGAGGTGGCGTAGATAGTGACGTTGCGATGCCATGGCAACACCTAAGCCGGTTCTCCTCTCGTCCTTCACGTTGCCAGAAGGAGCGTAGCGTGATTTCGTTTGCAATCCCTATTTCCCCTAATGCCTTTCCCTAGGGAGTGGTGGTCGAAACTGTGCGACAGTATGAATGGCCAACACTTGTCGCAACCGATTCAATCACTCATTCACGAAAGCAGCCTCTGTCTCTGCAGCGCGCAGCCGGGGCAGCAAAGCACTGGCCTGCCCCTCGGTGATTCGGTAGCGCCAACTCGGCCGGAATCCAAAATATGCGCCTCCTTGCCTTCAGAGCGCGGGCGACGTCGCAAGATCAACGAGAAGTCTAGGACGAACCCATTCACGCTAATCATCAGGTCATCATCGACACCCGTCATGTCGAGGGAGAGTGCGGTTTCGACCCTGATTTATGCGGTAGATAGAGCCAAAACGGAATAACCTCAACGAAGAGCAAACGACGAAAGCGCGGGAAATCCGGCGGAGGCGCGCCCGCGATGAGATTCAGTGTTGTTACGTGGCTATAACGCCGGCAAGACGGAGGCCAATGTGCCCCGTCTTGCCACTGCCGCTAGCGGGGTCAGGCGGACAGGCCTCAATCAGGGCAATGCCGGCGGACCAGTGGAGTGCACGGGACCTCTACTTCATAACTGTTGTTCGCGGTACTGGCGAATCTGTCTAGCTTCGAAAGAGAACTCGTTTACCGATCAAAATAATTAGGATTTGTTCCGGACGACACGGCCGACCAACAAGATGATTCGCACGAAGACGTCGCCGAGTCGTCGCCCCTTCGCCTGGCTGAAGACATCGCTCGTCGTACGAACACGAACTTGTAAGGGCTCGAAAAACGCGCAAACGTCAAGCACTAAGAGCTTGACTTTTGCGTTTTTTTGTGTGCGAAGTGCGACGTGCGCGATTTTCGGCTGCTTCAAACAACAACAAAAGAAAAATATAAAGAAAAAATCCCGGTCGGGTGTAGTTACGTGACTTTAGGCTGAATCTCTCTTCTCCGTGCATTCTTGCTCCCCAGTCCAGTTTCGCTATCGGGCAGTTGCGTATTCTGACTATTAGAAATATACTGGACGCTGTAGCAAAGTATTTATTGGATAGTCTTCTGACACCATATTTAATCGCTTAGTAATAAATAAAAAAATAGTTATTATTATTTATTTATTTTTTAAGGAAAGGGGGAGGGGAGGTTGTCAGTGTGCTTAAGCTGTCCGTGACAATATAAAGTCACTTGAAGCTCGAGGAACGCAAGGAGTGACTTGTGCTTCCGCTTCGTGATTCCTTCTACGGCATTCCGCTGAAACCGCGGTTCCATTGGCTGCGGTGCGATATAGAATGCTCGACTGTCGCCATGACCTGCGTGATCCTTATGCTGCCAATAATCGATAGCGTAAACTGCTGTGCAGTATAATTGTTCTTAGTGAACGACTGTTGTGTGATATAACTTTGTTTTCTTTTTCCATGCAGTAACTGCACAGGAGCGAGAGGTGGTGTTCGTCGAATTGAGGATACTATGCGACTCTTACCATCACAAACATCATTACTTCAAGAGTCAAGAAGAACTGCTCGTCTACTTGGCGCTTTCGATAAATGCAGTAAGAAATGGTCGTAGCACGCCAGCAACGACACATTTACTACGCCGCATGCACGACTTGTACCATAGCCTCCTCTATGCTGACAAAGCGCTGGCAGATCGCCACGAGTCGCGGCCGGCGAAAGTGAATAGGTAGAGCGGCAGACAAGAGTAGGGAGACCCTAGTGAGGGTGGCCGCAACTGCAAGATCGGGGATCACGGGATATGGACGCCATTTAATTGCTAAATTTTGCTGGGAGTCTACGGAGCAAGGGGTCGCTTTATTCTCCTAAGGTAAAAAAAGCCCATTGATGTGCTTGAATAATTGACGCAAGGTGTAAATGATTACTTTTCTATCGCCAGCAGTTTTGTTCCGATAGGTTAAGTATTTTAACGCGAAAAATGGTAAATTCCGCCATCTTGGACGCTGCTGCTTGTCCGGCAACCCTGGCTTTCTCCTCTCGACGTTTGCAATTTTCGGAGTGAGAAGGAAGCTAGAAAAGCTGCGCCAAATACTTTACTAGGGGAATACATTCCACTCCGCTCATTTGCATTAGACAGAACGCCTACAGCGCCGAATCCAGCCCTGACGGAGTGGAGGTCCGCGTCAGTCCACGCGCATGTGCACGTGGATGTTCGCGGCGGCCGCGGCGGTGTCGTCTCCGATTCCACCTAAAGCCCCTTCATGTTTCAAAAGTAGCGCAAGGTGCGTCGATGCACGAGGCACGTGCAACGTGCAACCCTTGGGAAGATCATGGCGGCACAGCGCAGCAAAGTATTTGGCGCAGCACTGAGCTAGATTTTAGACGCCATGTTCTTCCTAGAAGTGGCGCGCGGCACGTGTCTCGAGCATTTCCACAACAATAAATTTGGTATGTAGAACAACCATCATCATCATCATCATTTACTGCCCGATAGCCGAGACCTCCCCGACGATAGATGGCTCTCGCCAAGCCCAGAAAACCTGTCCGCGCCGAGGCTATTGTATTTGAGAGGAGTGGAATGTATTCCTCCTAGTAAAGTATTTGGCTACGCCAAGGCCTTCGTTGCTAGCAATGGGAGGCAAGAGGAGGGAAGGCGCATGGGGCAACAGAGTTGCAACAGAGCGGGTGTCTGCTCTCGTGCAGGCAGCAATGGCGCATGTCCTTTCCCAATCCTCTCCCTCAGGTGCCGCAATTAAATTGCAAACGCTCTCCATGGAGGATTTCAGTTGCACCCACCTTCACTAGAGGCTCCCTATACAAGAGTCTTGTAACGGGCGCCTCACTGCGGCGAGACGCCGAAACACACTTGTCCCGAGCGATGCAATGTCCACTCGTGCTTCTCGCGTTCCTCGGGCTACCACTTCTTTTCTCGTCGGGTTTGAAAACTATGTTTTGGGTCCTCGCCGCTGCAAAATCTGGGCGCTGATGTCCAGGTTCCCCGAGATATGCTCTGTGCTACAAGATCTTCGAGCTGCCAGGCTTTGTGAGTATAGAGGCGGCTATGCTAGTACCAATATCGTCTAGAACACAAGGCCATTCTCCTCCTCCCCTCATACGTCACCGTTAGTGGACCCAGGCAGCGCCGCCTACATTGTGTCAGCGTCGTCGACGGCGCGCCTTGCAGCGTCTCACAAGTTGCAACGAGCACTACACTCTTAGAAGAAAGCTAGTCAAAAAGCTAGGAAGTGCAGCATTTACTACATTTTTCTGACTGTTACTACATTTTACTGGCTATTACTACCGAAATACTGGCTTTAGGGTACCCCAAAGGCGCGGACAAGACGACGGCCAGCGTTAGCGACGCACTTACTGTTTCGGACCGTTGGCCGGGGAGGCATCCCCACACAATCGTAGCATCAAATATTGTAGGAGGGGAATGTTTAAGGGTTGGAGCTGACTTTATAACGATCGCAGCCTCTGTTCCAGCACGTCGTGGATGCCAGCGCTGCCGCGAGCGAGCGCGGCCATCGTTGATGCAATGGCCATGCGACTTCTGACCTTACTTCCCGTTTGCATTCTTTTTTTAAGCGTTTATATTTTCATTTTGGTTTTAACTGGGTTAAAAATAGCCACGTACAGCACGTGCTAAAAACGTTTCCAAAGACAAGAAAGGTTCATTTTGTTTATATTTAATGCGAAAGCATTATTATGGCGCTATACGCCCCAATACGCGAAAATCCGGCGGCGTCGGTGGCGTGACCAAGCGATGCGTACCAAACATGGCCGACGTCGCAAATAGTGAAAACACGTCAGAAATGCTCGGATTGCCGTCGAATTCCCCAGGGAGGTTTCTGTTAGATTAAATTAAGGCTTTGAAGAAAAAATTGGGTACATATCGGTCTGGGTGGTAATCGAACCCGGGCCTCCCGGCTGCGAGACGGCACGGCGGCCCCACGGTTCTGGCTGACTAAATGTGAGGTGAGGTGAGGTGAGGTGAGGTGGAGGTGAGGTGAGGTGAGGTGAGGTGAGGTGAGGTGAGGTGAGGTGAGGTGAGGTGAGGTGAGGTGAGGTGAGGTGAGGGTGAGGTGAGGTGAGGTGAGGTGAGGTGAGGTGAGGTGAGGTGAGGTGAGGTGAGGTGAGGTAGACTTTATTGGGTCCAAGACTGTTAGATCCCCGCGTCAAGCAAGTCTCTCTTAGGGAGAGACCCTTGACGAAGCGATCCCCTCGGTCGACAGACGAGACGCGATGTTCCCGGCGGCGTCCGAGGCCAGCTGGACTAGAATTTTCTGAGTCTTGGGGTCAGGATCCCGCAGGAAGGATTCCCAGGCGCCTGGTTGCCTGGCTTGCTTGATGAACTCCTTATTCTTCGAATGAAGAAGCAGCTCCGGGCACCCCCAGAGTATATGGTGGAGTGTGGCGATCTCGCCACAGTTCCTGCAAGACGGGTCGTAGGTATCTGGGTACCACGAGTGCAACTGCGCCGGGTTGAGGAAGGTCTCCGTCTGGACTTGACGGAGGATGGTGGATTCTGCCTTGCTGAGAGTGCTGTGAGCCTCTGGGTAGGCTCGGCGTTCTACTCGGTAGTGGTCCAGCACCCCCTTAAAGGTGTAGAGGTTGTCGTGGTTCCACGAGGCGAAGGTCGAGTGCTCACTTGGTGTGCTAGCCCGGTGTGTAAGAGCGCGGGCTGCACTGTGAACACTCTCGTTGCCTGGGAGTGACGCATGGGCTGGAGACCACAGGATGCGGACTGGGTGGTCGATCAGACGATGACCAGTGGCGATCTTGAGAGCTTTGTCAGAGATGTGACCACGCATGTACTGGCGGATGGCCATCTGGGAGTCACTGACGATGACTTTCGTGGTGCTGAGGGTGAGGGCCAAGGCGATGGCTGCTTCCTCTGCCTCTGCACTGTTGCTGGTATACATGCTGCCTGCCGTGAGGATTTGGCCGGAGCGATTCGTAACTGCTAGGGTCATTCGACCCCTGTCAGCTGAGGCTGCGTCGACATAGGTCACCTCAGAGTCGTCGTAGCCTTGCTGTAGAGTGTTCTCCAGAGCCTTGACTCTGGCCATGCGTCTGCCTGTGTCGTGCACTGGATGCATGTGACGAGGTAGAGGCGAAATCCGTAGCTGCTCGCGTAGCTCCTTTGGAAGCAAGCCTCGCGTCCTGTGCCCTGTTGGGTGGTAGTTGATGCCCAAAGATGTGAGGATGGTTCTCCCCGCTGTGGTCAGAGATAGCCTTTCGTAGTGGGCTATCCTCTGTGCCTCAATGATCTCCGAGAGGGTGTTGTGAAGCCCAAGCTTCTCGAGTCGCTTGGTCTCTGTTGAAGGTGGTAGATGAAGCGCTTTCTTGTATACGCAGCGGATGATGCGATCGATGGCATCCTTCTCCGTGAGTGTCAAATCCAGGAAGGGTGCGATGTAGGCAATCCTACTAATCACGAAGGCTTTGATAAGGCGAATGACGTTCTGCTCTTTCATCCCGTACCGTTTTCCGGCGATTCTTGCTATGAGTCTTCCTACTTGCTGTGCGTGGTTACGGAGGACTCCGATGCTGTATGTGTTCTTGCCATCTTCTTGCAACCACAGACCGAGTATCCGAAGTCGCCGGACCCGAGGGACGTCTTTGCCTCCGACCTGCAGTATGATGCTTGAGGGAGTTTTCACAGTGGTGCCGGCCATGAGTAGCAACTCCGACTTTTCCTGAGAGCAGGCTAGTCCGCGCTCCTTAGCGTAGGCTTCCACGATGCGTATAGCTTCTTGCAGCGAGTCTTGGATGGCGCCATCGCTTCCTCCTGCCATCCACAGAGTGACATCGTCTGCGTAGATGCTGTGGTGAAGGTTGGGGATACCTTGTAGTTTCGTCGGTAAATCCTTCATGGCGATATTGAAGAGAAACGGAGAGAGCACTGCTCCTTGCGGTGTGCCGACTCCGCCCAGAGTTTGCAGGTCAGATTGGAACCCGCCGATCGAGACTTGCACCTGCCTACTTGAAAGGAAGTTCTGTATGTATTTGAAAATTCGCTCGCCCACATCAATGGAGTTTAGTCCACGGAGGATGGCTGCGTGGCTGACATTGTCAAACGCTTTCGAGATGTCCAGCCCGAGTATGGCTCTGGTATCCCTTTTGGGTGCGTATTCCCGTGACACAATCTGATGATACAGTCGTAGCATCACGTCTTGCGTCGAGAGCTTAGGTCTGAACCCGACCATGGTGTCCGCGAAGACTCTGTTGGCTTCTGCGTACCTGTTAAGGCGATTCAGTACGACATGCTCCAAGACCTTCCCGAGACAGGATGTGAGCGAAATGGGGCACAGGGCGTCCAGTTGTAGTTTTTCCCAGGCTTGGGTATAAACACCATCTTCGCAGTCTTCCAGGATTCTGGGATCTCTCCTTTTTGCCAGCAGACGTTGAAGTATGATGTTAGCCGGTCAATCTCTCTGTCGTCCAAGTGGCGCAGTAGCTTGTTGGAGACTTCATCAGGTCCTGGAGCGGAGCGGGTCTTGAGCTCTCGGATCGCAGCCATGACTTCGAAGGGTCGGAACTCTTCGTCTAGCGTAGGGTTTGGCTGGCCCGTGTATTCCATCGGAGGTGTTGGTGGAGCTCGTCCGATATACTTGTTTTGTACTGCTTGGACGAGCTCTTTTCCATCTCCCTTGAAGGAGTTCAGGATACACTCCATCTGATTTCGGACTGTGGTTCGGCTTTGTCCGGGGTCGAGGAGATGTCGAAGGATGTTCCACGTCTTTGGAGTGTTAGGAGCTCCTTCGAACTCGTTGCAGGTGTCTTCCCATTGCTGAGTTGTGAGATAGGTGGCGTGACTCTCGATGGTCTTGTACAATGTTGCGATTCGTTTGCGTAGCCGACGATTTCCTTTCTGTCGCCTTAAGCGTGCTTCAAGGTTCGTCTTCATTTCCCATAGGTGCAGGAGCCGACTGTCCGCCGCGGTCAGATTTGCTTCCTCGGGAATGTTTCTTGTGGCTGAGGCTTCAACTTCTCTGATGCCTGCAGTCCACTGATCCAGGTCCTTGATCTCTTCGTCTCGGTCCACTTCGTCCAGCTCCTGCCTGAAAGTGTCCCACTCGACTACTCGCAGAGGCCTTCCCTTGGGCTTCGTGGGGCCGCGTCTCAGGAGAATGTTGAGGATGTAGTGGTCACTGCCCAGAGTTTCCAGGGTGTTGTGCCATTCTGCGTCCAAGCAGTGACCGAGTGTGAGGTCTGGTGATGTGTCTTTGCATCCGCCCGTGGCTTTCCGAGTTGGCTGCGTCGGGTCTGTGAGTAGGTCCAGTCCCAGGGTGGCAATGTCCTGCCAAAGCTGCCGACCCTTGGCGCTATCTTGCGGATAGCCCCATGACATGTGTGGTGCGTTAAAGTCACCAACGATGAGCAGAGCCTTTCCCTTGGCCATGTCTATGGCGCCGCGCAGGAGCTGGTGAAACGAGTGTCGTGTCTTCGGAGGACTGTATACATTGAGGATGAACGTGCTGCGATGGCTCTTCTTCTTGCCCGCCAAGATTTCGATGAAGGTGTGCTCGATGTTTTCGATGCCGGTTGAATGAAGTTGTGCTGGTAGGTTGCGTCGCACTAGCGTGGTGACTCGTACGACCCCTGATGAGTTGGTGTGATTAAAGGCTTGGTATCCCGGAATGGTGATGGCCTTCCACGTTTCTTGTATGGCTAAAACGTCTGGTCTGCGTTCTGGTGGTAGGGATTGTAGGTACTGGTGAAGGTGTCCCCTCTTCGGAGCCAAGCTTCGACAGTTCCACTGCCACACAATGCAACCTTTACTTGTCTTGGCCATTGTTGGGTTGTGGGAGTCTGTCAAGGATGGTCTTCAAGTAGTGCTTTACTTCGCGCATCTCGCATTCCAGCTGGTCTATGCGTGTGTCTATGTCTTGGTTGGTCGCGTCCTGTTGCATGGCCGCTCCTTCATCCTTCGTGGTTGTGCCCGAGGGGTAGAAGTGAGTGGTGTCATGGTGCGGCGGACAGCCCTCCTTTTGGGAGTTGGTCCTGCTTCGTTTCTCTGCAAGTCGAGTTGCTGCTGTACTGCGTTATACCGAACTTCGGTCTCTTTCTTTCGTCTTTCGGACTCTGCAGTTTGTCGCAGAAGTCGTGCTACTGTGTCCTGAAGGTTCTCCACCATAGCCTTCAACTCTGCGAGCTTGGTGGAAGTCTTGTCTGCAGTGCGTGAGGTTGGCTTGGTCTTGGGGTGACCGGCTACCACCTCGCTCCACCCGACGCTTTGTCTGGCCTTTGATCTTGACCTCGACCTGCTGGGTCTGGCTACTCGACGTGGAGTTCTGCTCCGTGACCTGGAACGGCCCCTCGATCTTGATCTCGCGCGAGGCGTCTCAAGTGGGGGAACTCGGAGCTGCGCAGGGCTGGTGGTGCTGGCATTTGCGATATCTGGTGGTGCTGTGGGTTTCGCCTTGGGTGGAGTGCGAAATAATTTCTTGCACTGCCTTGCTCCCGTTGGGTGACCCTTGCCACACATTCCACAGGTGGGCACACATGTGTGGCCTTGTTCGGGGTTGCGCGTACCGCAAGTACGACATCTCGTTGGGCCTGTTCTTGGACACACATCAGCACGGTGTCCTAGGTTACCGCAGTTCTCGCAGTACTCTCGTTTCTTTTTGTGGAGAAAGCATCGCGTCTCCACACAGCCATATCGTACCCAGAATGGAACGCGGTGACCCTGAAACAGGATGATAACCGAGTTGGACTGACCCATTCTCCTCGCTTGTACGATGCTTGGGTTGCCGGGGTGTACCAAGCTCGTAGTGATTATGTCATCCGTGTCTTCCGCAGGAATGCCATGGATGACTCCCTTGACGGTATCGTCTGGTGCTACCACGTACGTTGCTACGGGGTACTGGCGACCGTCAACTTCAATGCCTTGGATAGAAGTGAGTTTTCCCGCTCGAGTTTCGTCGGGCGTGCTGAAGATCAGCGTATTCTGCTGCTCGTTGTACCTAAAGGTGTCGGTTCGGAATAGTGCGATGTCGTCTATTTCCGCCGCCTTGGAAATACTTCGTTGGAGAACTATGCGATTCACCGTTCGCAAATTCAATCCTCCCCTGAGTCGGAGAACTACCTTGATGTCGTCCTCCGGCAATCTAGTCGGCATTGGCTTCGGAGTCGAGCGAGGCCTATTTGCTCCTTGGCGCCAACCGTGAGGCTTGGCAGCGTTCTGGAGAGTTCTAGAGGCTTCTTGCTTCTTGCGTAACGCCTTTCGGACCGCCGTTGTCCATCCAGCTCCTTCGCGTAGAAATCCTTCTCGGAGATATCCTCCCCCAGAACTACAGCTCGACCCAGGGAATACGTAGGATCCCCGGTGGTTTCTTCTCGAGGCGCCGAAGTCTCCGACGCATGCGACGAGCCGTCGACTTCCATGCCGATCGACCTGTTAGGCCTGACTGGCGTTAGGCTTAGCAAAGCACATAGCGTGCTCCGAGAAAAAGGCCGGAAATCTCAAGAAAAGACGCTTACTTTTGCGATTTTCGACGTCCAGGGTTGAATGTCGGCTTCGCTGACCACAGACGCAAAAAACAAAGCACTGGCTAGCACATTTCCGCACAGAATTTACCAAAAAACTGCGGAGCCCATATGAATCCTGCCAGCAGCGACGACCCGCCTCTTCTTCTTCTGACTAAAGGCGTGCCCAGTGATGTTTTCGCATTCCCACAGGTAAACAATTTTAAATGCCCGTGTCAATTTTTTGTATTCTTGTGTTCTTTAATTTATGTTTCTCTTTCACAAGAGACGCTTGACTACATTTTACGACAAGCACGTTGGGGACAGTCGGAGTCTGCGAGACGCTCATTTCTGCGATCCGAACCTGCCGTTTTTGCCATGGGTCGTGTGCTGTTCTCGTGTTTCCGTGTTGGTGTGCATAGTTCACGTTCGTGCGCTCGACTAGGCGAGTGTGTGCGTGGACGTGGACTGCTCCGAGGATGGGCCTAACAAGCTGGTAACGAGCGTCCGCTCGTCACCGGATCTGCCGCTTGACGGCGATCGCTCGGCCTGTTCAGTGGCACATAGGTTTCGCCGCCAAAGAAACTTCGCTGCTCCGCTTCTAGTTGACACTGAGAACGTCTCCTTCACGGTCTATGTGGGCTCGATGGTCGGATGTCTTAGAGCTGGCGTCGGTCGTGACAGTGACCGTAAAAGTGTAAAGTCCCGACCAGAGAGCTGAAATGCAGTGTGGAGACGACGCGGTTGCCACGGAGACGCGCATGCGCCAAGTAGGGTTTTCCACGCGGGGAAGCGAGAACATGGCTGCTGGGAACCTATGGGGACGCTGTTTTATAGACTGTCGCAAATGGGAACAGGCCCACTCGTCACAACGAAGTCGTCATAGAGAAACTGGTCATAGGTGAACTGGTCAAAGAGGGCATCTCGTTCTAGGCAAACCAGTAGTGGGAAAAGTGGTCACAGTGACCTTCTCGTTATTGGAAAGTTAGCCACAGACTTTTTGTAGAGGGGCGCGGGGAAAAAGGGGAGGGGGGGGCGGGGCTTCAACTTGAAAATTGGTCGCATCGAACTTGTCGCAGTTTCAAACTTGGCCTCTCCTTTTGTTTGTTTGCAGGGGGCGGTTGTGATCGGCTTTTCGATGTTATCTTTACTTACGACGTCGCTTTGTTATTAGACCCTTCCTGGAAGCTTTGCTAGGTCGAAACCTACTACACAATGAGAAAACAGGGGTCACACCGTTCAGGCATAGATCTTGGGCGTCAGTAAAGCTCGTCCAAAAAGGTTTAGCGAGGAGTAGGGGACGCCTGTTAGGGCCTCCGGCGTAGCTAGCCAATCACAGCGTTTGCCAAAACTTAATCTTCTATAAGTATAAAATTTGAGTGGGAGATACATGATGACACGAGGAAAACATCATACGTAACTTTTGTGCAGTAGTGAGGTCGAATTTATTGCTTTCCCTAAAAGTTCATGCGCCAACTCTGGGCTCAACTTTGATAGTCCTGTGAGGATGCGGCTTGCTTTTCGCCCCATGAAGTAACAAGAAGCGGACTTTTGGCAAACAAAATACGTGTAAGGCTCAAGGTGACCAAATTTGAGTTGTAGTTCACTGGTACTGGACGGGATTATTGACATTGAGCTCAAAGATGCACTCGTGGGTTGACTGCCACGTTTGCATACTTTGCTACGCAGCATAGTATCCGGTGTTTCGGGAAGCAAGGAAAGTGCCCCGGTCTTCGTTTTGTATCGCTCAAAAATGAGTGTATTGAGTACACTCGTAAAAAGTCAGATGGTCGAAAGCGCGAAGCAGCGCGTTCGGTCGCGGCGTGATAGCATGAGATGAACGCTGCTCAGTCGAAACCGAAACTGAAGTGGCCAACTAGTTCCCAGAGTGCACTGTGTGGTATTTCGCCGCAATGGGGCGCGTCGGTTTTGGAAGAAGTCTCCTAGTTTTACCATCCGTTCGACGCCCGAGGCGGTGCACTCTTTCTGTGGTTACAACTGGTAAATCAAGCGTATCACAAAACAGTCGATTTACTATAGCGCCATGAAGTGATTCAGCTGTCTCGTCATTGGTCTCAGGCACGCCAAAGATTACAAGATTATTTCGCGGACTCCTATTTTCGAGGTCGTCAATCTTGTCTAGCAAATTAGTCATTACATTTTCCATTGATACCATCCTTTCTTCATTGTCAGAAAAATGTTTTACTGTCGCTTCTGGGGCTGACAACTGAGCTTTGAAGCTCCCCGACTCCTGGTAAATTTCTGTGAATTTTCCTTCCGCTCGTTTTTTATTTTATTTTCATTTATAGCGGCAAGTTCTTTGGCCTTTCGGGACTGGTTTTCCAAACCTTGAGACAACATTTCCTCAATTGTACGACCTGGGTTACTGTCAATGCCTCCACTTAATTGCAGGAGTAACGCTGCGGTATTAACAAAGCACGAAGAAACACTTGTGGGGCACGGCAGCACAACTAAACAAAGTTTGTCACTTTTGTACACGGAGTACGAGTAACCAACATGCATGAAGAATAGAAGCGGGTTTAGCCGCATGTTGTTGACAGAGCTGCAATGCCCACTTGTAGGTCGTTGGTCCGTCGTCGGCTTTATAGCTGCTGGTTCCGTCGATGTTGATGACGTCTGTGCACTTGCTGCGATGACCACCAGGTGTAGATGTGAGACGGCGTTAAATGATGACGGTGCGAAGATCGGAGCAGTCACCGAGTCAGCAGAAACCACCAGGCCGAAGAAAGAGTTCGGCCGCAGCAGCACAAACTGCACGAAGAAGTTGAAGTGGGTTTAGCCGCATGTTCTTGACAGAGCTGCCGTGCCCACTCTCGTCAAGCTTCGGGGAGTTTGCCGCTAAGGGCGGGTCGGGGACCCACTAACGAGGACGTCACGCGTTGGCCTTGTCTTCTAGGTGGTATTGTCTGAGCCCCCTTTTTTATTTTTTCGCTAATCTTTTGCACCGATTTCTTGCGTGTAAATTAGCTTTTTTTTTGCATGTATTCATTTTCGTGCGTTTAATTTTTTTGTTGATTTCGAATTTTATTGTACATGAAATTTTTTTAATAAACCTTTAGTGACAATAATAAACCCTGAAGACGGGGGAACGAGGGAGATTGCATTAATTGCATATACCTTCAGTGATTCACTTGTTCGCCTACTTCGTGCTTTACTTTCTTCCTGCTCACTCATATGATCAAATGATCTATTTTTTTCTATCCTTCAACTGCTGCTTTGTGAACGCTCCTTCGTACAGATATATTTTCCAGAAGAATGTCTAAACATTTCCCCTCGTTGCTTTTATATATATATATATATATATACATATATATACATATATATATGCAAAATTCAGGTGCGATGACACAGCAGCCGTAGGATGATCAAAATTAGAAAATCTAATTTGATGGCGAATTAAGGGAAAAGTCACACAAGAAAAAAGAGTAAAGTGCCGAAAAAAAAGTTGTATTAGTTTACAAGAAGAACAATCAAAGCAGACAAGACCGTAGATACGCAGGGAATACACTTAAAAATGACAGAATAAAAGTCAAACGTACAAGAATGTGCAAAAGTAAATTCTTTAATGGAAAATAGAATACGGAAATAAAAATAGGAAAGGTGCCTGACATCCGCCTGCGTTTTGACAGTGGCACTGTCTTCTCCAGGACGTCCTGAAGAAGACAGTGCCACTGTCGAAACGTTGTTGTTAAATGTTAATTTTACAATTGTCTGTTCTTTATGAAGGTAAATCTGCGATACGAACCGCTCAGCGACCCGAGAGTTCAGTTCCTCCTCACTGGCGTCGAGTTAAGCGAAGTACGTACTAACCAAATAACTTTTAAATATATATTTCCAGTGTTCAGTATTGTAACTTTTTTATTTATTTTTTGCTTCAGGACGACTCACACCTTGTGACGGTGACGCGTGAAGAAACAAGCGGTTCGGTCACAAATAACGTCACGTATGTTAACTCATACGGTACGCTTTATAATCTAGCAGAACTCATTGGAAAGAAGACACTGCAAGCTCCTGCAGACGCACTCCTTGTCGTCACAGCGTAAGCAAAAACTCAACATTTTATGTGTTGTCGATGTACGCCATCACCTGGACTTTTGCTTTGAAGCCAATCAACCACTTGGAAAAAAAGGGCCACGAATCGATTTTCTTGCACTTCATTTTTTACTCTCGTCAAAATTAGTTCAGTACAATGGGCGAATGTACTCCTGAACCACGACAAAAGCGTACTGTTCCTGTTTCGAGTGTGGACCATACTATTTGTGCTTCTTAAAGAGAAGAGGGGTTGTGTTTTTATAACTGGGAAAGTTACGAACCTGTAGATTTCATAGGATTGAGAAGAGCACTGGGCAGTTGAAGGCTTTATAAGTCCAGGAGTCCGGCTGTTTCAATGTACCCGCGTTTATTGAAGTAGCATTTGTTTTCAAGATTTGTCGTGGTACCGTACATCACTAGGGCGCCAATAATATATGCAGCGAGAAAAACATTTTCCGATGCCGGTGGTTTTTATTTAAAAAAATTTAGTGTATGTTTTTATCCGGACATTATTTACTTTTAGTTGAAAGAAATAATAACGCAATAAAATTAAGCTCCAAATTTCGGAGAATTCGGAACCTAGCAAAAATTAACTCAGGTAAACCCGGAATCGCCAACGAAAAATAAACTCCGAAAAATACCTTCCGAACTTTACAACAAAAAAATTCAAGAACATGGAATCCCAATTGTATTGTACGCTAGAGGTTCTGCTTGGGTTAGTGTGCGGTTTCAAATTAGATCAGAAAGCAATAAGTCTAAAATTGACTTGCGATAATGCATCTTAATTTGAGGTGGCTGCTTTTTCTTCGTGCGGTTGATAAGTAAAGCAAATATCACGAATCACTCTTTTGTAATAGATAGCTTGGTACATTTCTCAGTCGTTTAGGTAAAAATATTTGTGATTTAGAGTTTTTTTTTAATTTTATTTAATGGCTTTAAAAACCGTCACAAACATTGCTTCATACGTGCATTAATGTACACTGTCCGGCACTGCTAGTGCGAACAAGGCATCGGCGCTTTTCTGCAGGGGGTTTACGTGCCGAAGCTATGAAGGGCGTTCTCGAAAATCAAGAAACGTCAAGAACTAAGCACCGACACTAGATTAATACTTGCCTGGGCATGTTGACGACCAAAATATAGTGGAAGCCAAGTAAAGAGTGCGATTTTCAATTAATAACGTTTGTTCTATTTTCTTTGCTCATGTATACGCACAAAGGGAACGTTGTTTTAGCGTTCAAAACATCATATCTGCATGCTCGAAAGAGTAGAAAATAGGATGAAAAAAACGAGAAAACTCTCATCGCCTAATAAAATCAGCATAGTAATAAAAAGGTAAACATTTTATAATCCGCGTACTTTCACCTTTTTACGTGTTTTCGACCACGCGTAAATTCGGGTCATCTTAGTGGCATATAAATCTCGCGGATTATCAATATTAGCGTCATCGGGATGTTGGCGATCTTCGAACAACCCCTACGTTCTTTTCAACTGTTATTCTTAAATAGATTCGTCGCTTGCTTTTTACAAACTTGCTGTGGAACATGGGATTGGGCCCGAAATACAGGGAAGTGAAATATCTTTCACTGCAGGTTGGACATGGTAACAATATCTCGTGCCCGATTAGAGAAGAATATTTATGGTGAGTTCGTAATATCTCATAGCAACTATTTTGTGAACGTCGGTATGTTTAAACCCGCGTTACTATACTAGGGTCAGTTTGGGAACTCGAGCGGCCTTCGCCGGAGGAGCGCGGGCATCTGCGGTTGCGGTCGGAACAGTGTCGCTGCCGTCGCCTTGAGATTATCGGTTCTCCCCGCGTTGTCTGCTGTTGTTGTTCCGATGCATGCTAGCGGAATCCTGCGTTAGCCTGCATCGGTTTTAAAATGATCAGCTGATCTCGAGCAGTAAATTCACCTTTTTAGGACATCGCCGATTCGAGACACTGCTGTCTCGATTCGAGACAGCGGCTGGTGCGCTGTGACAGTGGGAAAGAGTTCACAAAAGCACCCAGCAAGTACTTTTTGAGGGAGTCAACAAAGCCCAAGAACACTCTCGATTCTTTGAGAGTGTTCTTGACAGACATGGCTGAGCCGTACTTTGACTCCGATAGCTTGCCTCGGGCACCAATTTTCCTCCTATGCTGACAACCAGAGGGAGATCCTTTTTCAATTCGAAAGTCCTCCTAACAGAAACTATACGCCTTCTTTCTCCCCAAGCTTTTAGAAGATCATGTGATAATGGGGTGTCATTTGACATTACGATGTTTAATGTGTTAAATGATTGGGGTTGTGTGGATATTTATACAGCGTGTAGTTGGTACTGTTGCAGCTATCACTCTGGTGGCGCCGCTATAGCCTAGTGTCTGAAGCAACAAATACTGGGTAGGCCAGGAAGCCGTGATCGCATAATATGCAAGTACTGCGGAAGCTGCGGCCTGGCGAGCCAATCGGAACGTGACTACGTATCACCCGAGTGCACTTTTATTGCGAAGAAGTATCAGGCTTTTCGCTGCGTCATGCTCCAATTTGTGTCCGTTGCGCTCATATACGTAGCGGATATCGAAGCCGTCGTCACGCAATGGGGGGCTTAAGGGTCACCCTTTGCCAAGCTACGCCGAGGCAGGGTATAATTTTGGGCTCTCACTCTACTGGCGCCGCCTGGCTCTTACCGGCAGACTATACTGTCATAAAAAACTAAGCCGCAAAAAAAAATGAAAGCCGTTTACAACTCCCTGTAATGCCGAATAGAGCGCAGCTCTTGAGGAGGGGGCGCGGAGGAGGGCGCGGACGGAGGGGGGGGGGGGTCACGTGACCTCGGGGGTCACGTAGCGGGGGGTCACGTGACCTGGGGGCCACGTGGCCTAGGGGGTCACGTGACGTGGGGTCACGTGACCTTGGGGGTCACATGACCTTGTAATGACCTTGAAGGTCACGTGACCTTGGGATGACCTTGCGGTTACACCGACGCCGACGGCGACGGCGACGCCGCTTAAGCCGGAAACGGGCGCCTAAGAGCTGCGCTCTAAGAAAAATCTCGACGCTGTAAAATTAGAGGAACCGTCCTCGCACAAACACTAGTGGCCCATATATAGGGTGAGGGTAATTCTGAACAATCACAAAGCCAAAATCTAATATTTATTAAAGGTTTAACAAAGTCGTGCTACAGAGCAAGATGCCGAAGGAAAGAGAGTCCTATTTTTTGTAGGCCGCTTCATCTTGCAGTGTGGTCCAAAGGCAGCAGCGGCATATCCTCGGGGCAATGAGAAGTCGTCAGTGCGAACTCGCTGTTCCGTCACTCGGAGAAATGACATCACATACCACGCACAAACACGCAAACCACACGCCGGACGTGGAAAGGAACTTGAATGCCTTTGCGCCTATGCGAAGTGAGAATATGAAGGCTAGGAAGAGTTTCTGATGTTCCGTGCAACGAAAAGATGATTCTAATAACGAATTGCATCGGGGGATGCTATTTCGATATACAAAGCAGAAAGCAAGACGGACTACATCGCATCTGTGAGTGACCATCGAGACGGGCGTCTTGATGGAAAAAAATTTCACGAAGTGAGGAAAACTTCGCCGAAAATAGGAAAATTTTAGGTGTCCAATGAAAGAGGAGGAAACGTGAAACGCCCGTCACGTCTGCGCTACAGGCGGTCGCCCTCTGTCCGGAGGCCCTATTCCCAAACGTCTATTGTCTCCTCAAGATCCTAGCGACTTTGCGCGTAACAACGGCGGAAGCTGAGCGCTCGTTCTCTTCGCTACGACGGTTGAAAACATACCTGAGAGCGTCCAATTCGAATGAGCGACTGCTCGGTCGACTGCTTTTGAATGTTCACCGCGAGATTGAGTTCAAGCGGTGGACATCCTGGATATTCTTTGCCGTAAACGCAGGCGGCTGCATCTTAATATGTAGACATTTGGCATCAATGAAATGATCAAGAGAGCCTAGTAAATCGCTTTCTGAAATAACTAGTCAAGGTTACTTTCAGAACGCAGCTCTTAGGTGCCCGTTTCCGGCTTGAGTGGCGTCGGCGTAACCGTGAGGTCACGTGACCCCGATTAGGTCACGTGACCCTGGTGACGTCACGTGACCCCGGTGAGGTCACGTGACCCCGTGAGGTCACGAGGGTCACGTGACCTCGCGATTGCGCCGACGGTGACGGCGACGCCGCTGGGAGGGAGGAGTAGCAGGTAGGATGAGGAGGTGAGGAGGAGGCAGGAGGAGGGGCATACCCCCCTCAGTACCCTTCCCTCCTCCTCCTCAAGAGCTGCGCTCCAATTCGGCGTTACAGGGAGTTGTAAACGGCTTTGATTTTTTTATTCGCGGTGATTTCTAGTCGAAAGCACGTAATTCTCATCAGTACTCAAGGTGTGCGTGAGCGCGGCGCCACCCGTTGCTTACAGTGCAATTGTTTTTACAATTCATTTAATATTCCTTAAATCACTGACATTGTTTTATATTATCACCATGTGTGCGTTTTATTATGTCCACTTTAGTTTCATTTAACTATGCATTTCAGTGAGGATATTTTGTTATACTTTGTCTTGAAATTGCCATCCTTCACCCGACAATTTAGTATTTGGGGGGGGGGTATTTTTCGCATTTCGAGGGGGCGGGGTGTTTGACCCCCCCCCCTCCCTTCCTGACTACGCTACTGATACTAAGTATCTATGGTTTCGTTTGCGCGACAACGCGTGGAAATGATCTGCACGATGAAGCCCCACGCTGGCGCCAGCAGCTTTGACAGCGTTGTGCACTAAGTATGAAAGCAAAGAGGTGGATCGGTGGCCGAGTAGGCCTGCGCACACCAGCTCGGAGCGCGTGGAGCGAAAGCTCGTGCTGCGGAACCCAGGGGTCCCGGGTTCAATCCCCACCTCTGCCTGTTTCGATCTGGATGAGCGTCATACCGGCGTGCGGTCGTGTATCACTACTGCGTGGTGCACGTTAAAGACCCCAGGCTAGCGGTTGTAATGCACTGGCTAAACTGCTAATCTACAGCACGGAGACAAGTCGCCCGTTGAAGCAGACTAAGTTCTAGGCTGTAAAAACATACACACACCCCAATTCTTTTTTTTAATGAAACAAGGTTTTTGGTTTTTTACAGCAGAGCTGTGAAGGGCTAGTTTCCCCAGTTTCATGTCCGTGGACAAACAACTCTCGACACAACCCTCTGGACAGCACCGCCATTTATGAGCGACGGTGGAAACCAGACAACCAGCTGGCCGGTTGTCTGGTTGCCGCCGTCGCTCATAAATGGCGACATCTAGTACAGCTCCGCTGCTCTTCCTTCTTCACCATACTGGAAAGGCTGAAAGTTTTTTATGTTCGGCAACAAACTCAGTGGCGTCATCTATTGGGTAGCCCAGGCGCACTTCCGGTTCTCGTATATTTCCTAATGTTTTAGTCATCATTCGTTTATCATAAGAGTGAATTAAGTCTGACAGTGCTCTAAGGGGCGTTTCCAGAAGATATGGCGTGCATATTTGATTTCGAACATACTGCGATACCCGCCGTCTAGTTCGGAACCGGAAATGGTCGGGGGCTATTCGCACGCTGGCCCCACCAACGTTGAGCGCCACCATGTTTGAAGTCACGCGAGAAAGAGCGGACCTGTTGCTGTATTACCCAAGCATCAAGGAGAATGCAGGGATTGGTGTTCCACGCGCCACACGCGCACGCCTTCCTTGTATAAAATATTCAAAGTAAATAACCAAAATAAAGCCTTGATGAACGCGCGTGCAAGATTCCATTTGTTTTAGGTATTTGCTTTAGAAAAGTTACTACTGCTGAGGCCAGCGCGTGCGGCGCGTGGAACACCAATCCCTGCATTCTCCTTGATGCTTGGGTAATATAGCAAATGGTCTATTGCAAGCATGGCGTCTCACTGGTGCCTCATGCGTGCCAGCATGTGCAGCGTCCGCGTGAAAGTGGCTTTCACAAGCTTGTAACTGCGCGCACTTGCCTGCACGAGCAGAGACATGGCGGCGGCCGAACTGCCCTGCTTGCAATCGTCTATTCACTGGACGCCATATTTGAGTTCGCTGCCCAGAGCTCATGCTCTTGGTCGAGCTGATAATTATATGCTGCTACGACCTGTAATCTTGATGGTGTGGGATGCACGTTGAAAAAGAGCGGAAAGCGATGTAGTGGCAAGAGCGGCGCCCGCTTACAATGGGCCGTGTGAAGACGGTCAACATAGATGCCGCGAGTGGCGCTGGAGTTCCGAGCCCTAGGAGAATTCGTGGCAGATGGCAGATGTGCGTTGAGCGAAGAAGACGACGAAGCTAAGGCGGTACGCTTCTCCCGAACGTAGCACCGTAGCACTTTTCTTTGTGGTGTAGTGGTCTTCACCGTTCCGTTGCCGTCTCGGTCATAAATGCAAGGGAAAAGAGTCAAAAGACGGACACACACACTGCTTCGCGCCGGGATGCAAGTTGGGCTACCCGGTCAACAAGGGCAGCCGGAGCACCAGCGATCGTAAGCCGTCACTGTTTCGTGCGCCAAAGGAGGAGTCGCGCAGACTACAGTGGAAAACAAAAAAAGCTTAAACGAGAATATAAACGCCTCGCCGAGACATCAGCGGTGTGCGACAGACATTTTGAACCGCGCCTTATCCTTCGGGACTATGTGCACATCGTCAATTCGTACTAAATATTGCATTCTGGGGTATCATCTAGCGAAACAGCGCGAATACCGGAGCAGCGAACAAAAACTACGAATCAACAGAGGTCGACTTACCTGTCTCTATATACTCTGATGATGACAACAATGAAAGTGCAAGCTTCATGCCGCGGCCTCACACTTTACAGCGTGCTAATTTTGTTTCCGTTTCTAGTTTGGTTATAAGCGCAGCATGCAGATAACTAGAGAACTGGCTCGTCTCGTTTTTTTCTGCTGTGCAGCCGAGCGTTTGGACAGGCCGGAGCAGAGTGCGCGCAATATCTTGGAGACTATGCCCTGGCATGGAAATGTTGCCACAAGGGTGGTAGCTAGGTAGCACTAAGTGCATTATGTTCCAGGGGAGTACATAACTACTGACCGGTGTGGCCGGTGATTCTAGAATTGCAGTGGCCGGTGATTGCAGGAATAAAAAGTGTAAATTTATTTGGCACGCCCCTCATATGTAAATTAATTGTTGCATGGTTCTTGTTATCAATCGTAGGACTAGCCTTCACTGCATCTCTTTGTGGAACCTTTCGCGCCCTTGAGGTCGAAGACACGCCAGGATTTTTCAGGATGATCGACATCGCGGTGCACGAGCTAGGACACTCGTAAGTTGATTTTCCCAGTGATTCTCTATACTCTTCTACAGCTCAAGGAACGCACGGCGTGTCGAGTCCCGGTCATCTTGTTATCGCTGGGCAGCCAATAAGACTGCAGCATCAATAATAGTAAAGGCTGCTTTTCACACTTGCGACTGCTTACGACGGCCTGCCTTCTTAAAATTGCCTACACGAAGAAACGCTGGTGCCATCCATCAAGCAGTCGGTAGAAACCTTACTGAAAAAAAAAAAAAAAAAGAAAGAAAACGTTTGAAATTTGATCGAGTTGCAATACTGGTCGACCCGTTCCTGTCATATGTTATTATGAGATACGTGTACTGGTCTGATACGGGTCTGAAATGGATCGACCCAGCAACACGCAAATAACGTCCCTGTGCCACTTCCTTCTGTAGACAACTTTATTTGAGTGGCTGGCTTGGGAAAGTGCGCTGCTGGGTACACCCTTTAAACTTGACAAACCTGCATAAGCTAAAAATGAACTGAATGATAAAATATTATGCTTTACATTGCGCTAGCTTAATTCTAGGAGTGGCTTTGTTTCGTTTAGAATTTTGTAAGTCTGAAGGGAATAGACTCGGGGCGAACAAGTTTGGTGTAGGGTGCCTCGATGTGCGTCTGTCATAGAGTGAAGACACCCATTGTTGTGTTGAAAACTGCCTGCGCGTGCCAAATGGGCCTTAAAATGGTGCCAAAGCACCGGGCAGAGCCATATAAGCGCTCGCTCCGAACGAGATCCAAGCGCGTGCATTCTGGTGCCAGAAATGTCAATTTCACGCGCATTTGATGTCATCAAATGTGCGTGAAGTTGTACTAGATATTTATACAACCGCGTTCGTAACCGCTTTGCGAACGCGGATCCGCTTCCAGTGTGAATGAGCGGTAAGAGAGACGTGGTGGAAGTGTATGAAGGCTCCCTAGTTTGGTGTAGGGTGCCTACATCTCTGTCTGTCTCAGGGTGAAGGCATCCATTGTTGCCCTGAATGTACCACGCGCGTGGCGCTCTCGCGCACTCGGTGTGTGACTTGGGCGGTAAAATGGCATCTATGCATTATACTTCGTTTCAGCTTACGTCCAGACGCAGCCAATGCTACAGGCGCGAGCTCCTAGCTTTCGGCGTCCCTGTCAAGCACGCGCGCTCGTGCAGTGCAAACACTGCTCAGGGCCACACGCTCGCGCTTGTAGCATTGGCTGCGTCTGGACGCAAGCTGAAACGAAGGTAGCAAGCTACGCGCTCGAGCTGAGTGACACCAGATTGCGCGCGCTTCAAAATTCATTAAAAAAAACGATTGGGCGGAAAAAATGGCTGAGATGTCACCACTCAAGCAAAAGCGCGCTGTGTATGAAGGCACTCTGGTTTGGTGTAGAGTTCCTGTATAGGCTCCCTACGGGAGCCAGAGTTGCGTACACTGTAGTTGCGCGTTTGATTCCACGTGTCGCGTGCCGCCCTCGCCGCTATTCGCCGAGATCCGATCACGTGACGAGCTGGATCAAGTGACGTGCAGCAAAGTAGACGTTGCACGCTCCCCGGCGTATACGTTCCCCTGCTTTTGAGCGCGCCGCGCGCCTCGAACGCGCGCGGCGCGCTCGAGGCGAGGCCGTGCTCAGCCTCGCGAGGCGGAATGAGCCCTCGTGCATGGAACGCGCGCGCACCGGTAGCTGTGACAGCGCTGTAAGCGCGTCCTATGGTAAAGATATAAACAACCGTTTAGAGTACCGTTGGTTGAGACTAGCTGAGACGCCAGAAAGTCTGGCCGGTACCATTTTGAGTGTTTGTGCGTATGGCGCGTGCTTTGCTCGCCTTCCTAAGATGACACAAACGCACGTGCTGGGCTGCGGAGATCGTGCGCAGGGCTGTGAAAGTGTCATCAATTTTAGAATCGCCTCAAGGTGGGCTGGCGTATCTAGAGTGTACGCCGGCCACCTGACGAACGCGCGATAACTCCGCACCGTTTGATGCTATTCGCGATTGACGTAGATAATCATTCCCAAAGGATGGGTTCTGCTGACTTTTTTTTTCCTTTGTTATTCTTGTTTTGTTTTGTTTTCCTACCCCAGTTTAAGTTTTACCACCATGTTCAACTCACACCAGCTCGCCTGGACTCTGACTATTTTGTTTAAGTACTACGTCGTCGGAGATTAATAAATGCCGTAAAATGTGAAAATAATGAGCATATTCGTTCACATTGCGTGGCTTGAGCTGGATTTCTAAGTGTATTATTTGACTCGATATGTAGAATTAATGCGCTCGAAGCGCGACGTTGTGTTTGGGTTCGATGCGATGACTCCATAGAGTTAGATCAGTTCTTTGACATTCTTCCTGCTCTCTGCTCCGCGGACACATCACGATCGAACGACGTTTGGTGGACGTTTACAGGAATGACCGTTTTCTCCGCTTCGCCGGTCGCAGAGCGGACTGCCGTTTGCGCCTTTAGCAAAATAGATAGCTGACAGCTGCCCTATTTTGACCTTCCATGATATCTGCTTTATTTTGACTCGTGTCTATGCGGTTCTAACTTCGTTCCCGCTGCGAGAGAAACAGTCTACTCAAGAAATGAAAATGCACGTACTCCATGGCAAAAGTTTATTCATGAGACGTTTGTTTGTTTTCTGTGTAAAAGAGAACAGCATATTCAATCGACTTGAACGAGCATAACCTGGCGACCAGCTACTGCTACGACGTCTTCAAACTACAGTCAGTTTGAACGAAAAACACATTCCTCGGAAACTACATTAGCCTTCAAAGAAGGAACCGGAAACAAGGTGATCGGCAACATAAGGTCAGCTACTTATGCGGGAAGAATTCACTTATAAAAAATTGTCATGATATTTTCCAGCCACTCTTGAAAGATGAATCTTTGAAATGTTCAGACACAAGCCTGGTGCTTGACATGACAGCTTGCGAGGGTTGCGTCACGGCGTCTCGTGATTCTATTTTTTGTTGTATCTGTGCAGACAACTGCCGAAATAATTGTTTTGCCGTCACCAAAGTGTGGGATGCGCTGTCACCTTAGCTGCGCATGCGCGCCCTGCTGTGGTGCGTGGCGCGCCATATGTTTTGGATAATATGGAGCTTGCCGCTACCGACGCTGCGTACGTTAGTGGTATTAAATTAAAAACCATGAGTTTTGTTTTTTTGTTAAAAGCTTCGTAACATCTTTTTTTCATTCTGGCGACTTTCAGATGCGGCAGTAATCACGATGGTGATGTTCGGACCAAGAATGCGTGTCATCCCAAAGCAGGATATATTATGGCCCCTGTCTTTCGCCCTGGAAAAGCCAACTCGTTTTCAAGTTGCTCAAAAACACTGATTAGTAAATATATGAAGTAAGTATCGTAAACGTATAAAAGCCGGACAAGTTGTTTGTTAGCAAACACAAAGAGGTCAACCTGCTCTCAGAGCTGATTTGCTACTTCGCAAAACAGAAAAAAGAGAGTAGGGTTGGGGACTAGAAAAACAAAAGGCAGAAAAGCCCCTACTCCCCCACACACACACACACACATACACGCACACACAGATAAGATAGAGAGAAAAAAATAGTACACACTAGCTAGTTACACCAAACTTTGAGTACTTTGAACAAACGAGTACTAGGAAGGTAATTAACCGGCGCATCGGGGCCTTATGTCCATCTCAGAAGTTGGCAAAGGCCCAAGAAGGTGGGGAAGTTGTATTTCTTTGCTTGTCCCTGGACCCAGTTGCATCTTCATCGTTTCTCTTTGCGAGTCGTGTGTAAAGCATAACATGCAATTGCTGTCTTAAAGAGGCGAGCACTTGCCCCATTACGCGAAAAGGCTTTGGCGTTGTCCCCGAAAGAAGGCCATAAAAATACGTCATCAAAAGAGGGAAGACAGAAAGGGAAGACGTGAAGCGTGCTGCCTTGTAGGCAATGTGCTGCGTGTAAGAATGCTTTCGCATTCCTACAGGTAAGCGGTCCTAAGTGTCTTCGGCGAGTTATTTAGTTTACGCTACATTGAGACGCTCTTTATGAATTAGTGTTTCTTTGGCTCTTAAAAGTCCTCGTGTCATATTGTCCTCATCGATTGCCATCCGTGACAATATGAATGAAATTCAAATTTTTGATCGATATGTTTTTGGTATGTCTAGTAATATTGAGGATCAGTCCATAATAACGATGTAATTTTATTGAAGATTCTTCTAACAACACCGTTGGAATCAGTTTACGAAAATGGAGCGAGGACACTAACCATTTCCCCGTGGGCTTCCCTCGCTGCCTTTCATACAGGAAGACTTGCTAACATCGTATTTCCCTAGGATGTTTGCAGATCTTTCGGTATTGACCAGTGCCTCGAGTGTTGTCACTTTATCCTTCCAGGTGGCCGTTCACATTTGCCGGCCAATCACGATAAAACCGTGCTAGGGAAAAAGAAATTTGTGCTCAAAACTAGGAATGCGGTGAACCTCCCGAAGTTCGAGTTCGAAAGGTTGCGAAAATTTCGAACCTCGTCAAAGTTCGAATTTAAAAATTCGCAATTTTTGACTTCGCTGAGATTCCAATCAGAAGAATTCGAAAATGCCAAGGCTTTTAAAAGGTCGAGTGCAATGATTTAAAGTTTTTTGACAAATAGAGTTCGAGAAATTATAACATTTCAAATTTATATAAGATTCAGGTTTGAAAATTGCGAAGATTTCGAAATTCTTTGAGGTACAAGTGTGAAAATTGCGAAGTCTTCGAATTTAAGTTTAAATTTCAAATTTCACGGACGGAAAACGCATTTCGCAGTTTAGAATAAGAGTTTTCTCGAATTCATCGTAAAAATAAAATCGCGAAATATGCTACGCAAATTTCACTGAAAACGTTGCTCATTTCTTTTATGCCCTAAACAATACTTCCATTTGAGTGCTGTGGTACTGACAGCACACCTGCACTACTCGTTATTTGTCGTAACTCATGAAACAAGCATTGAACTGGTTGAACGGTTCATCGAAAAGCCCCTAGCTTTTTACTTCCTACACACATCCTATCTCTTGGCAGATTCGTATCAATCCGATCAAGGGCCGCTGAAATGCGAGGATGGCATGAGACAGCGAAATATAAAAGACAAGGCGTGCACACGGTGCACATAAAGGCCTGCATGATTTACAAAGGTTTTAGTTGCGCTGGGTGTTTATTTTCGGGATGACCCATAGGATGGAGAAAACACTGGACAAGGCACAGCACCCGACACATCTGGATATCGAAGAGAACGCAACCAGACCAAATTAGGGGCCTCCCGACCCCCAAAATACAGTAGATCAGGTCACGAGTGGTCGTCATCTGGCTCACTATATTGCCAGTGTCAGGAACATTTCTTTCTCGACGAATGAAGGTGTTGGCCGCACTAAAATGCAGCATGTTGCTAATGATAATGGAGAAGACACTGATCCAGCGTTCTCTGCAGAGTGTCGGCGTCGCGCCCCGCCCTCACTTTCCCCGCCGGTCACTTAGTCGAGGAAATTTGACGACTAATGCTTGAGAAACAGCTAAGGCTATGAAGGATGCCCCAGCCAAGCACTTCATTTGAGCTATACTTTCGATTTCACTTTATCATTTGCAGAGTCGAAGCCGAAGCTAAAATGCCGAGATCCAGCGCTTTTTGCGTTTCAATATCCAGCTCGCGCGCTCGAGCGAAGCCTGAACGTCTACGGAGCTTTCAGTGCTCGCGCTTCCAGCTTTGCCTTCGCTCGCACATAAAGTGAAACGATAGTATGGCGATGCTTGAACAAGTCGAAAAAGGTTCAGCCTTCCACTCTCGTGAATAAGGAAGACCAGCGGGCTGTACTCAATACACTGTGTGCTTCTTCTTCGTCGTCGTCTGTTTTTCGCGCTGTTTCCTACGATGAATTCCCACTCAACGCGCCCGAAATATCCATTCTTCTATTACAGCTTGAAATAATTGCCGCCATCAATACTAGCGACGGCGGAAACCATACTGGCTGTGTAGCCTAGCATCGACCGTCGTCTTATAGTCATGGCGAGTAGCTGTCCAGGTAGGATTGTGTCGACATACACGGACAGATCCTGGGAACGTAGCCCTTAACAGCTCGGCTGTAATAGTCTATTTAAATGAGCGTCATAATTTCGAAAGCGAAAATTGACGAATTTCTAAGCGTAAGCAATCATGAAGTTTACGAATAATCGAATTTCTTAGCGGTAGAAGTTCGAAGTTGGAAAATCGATGAACTTTTTAATGTAGTAAGTTTGATACTTCGAATCTTTTCAAATCTTCCAAACCTCTTGGTTCGGATCTTCGAACCGCAAGTTCGGAAAAAAGTTCGCGGCCTTTCTACTCAAGACGAGTCGTGCCTAGCTATCGAGGAATGTGCTTTAAGTGACGAAAGCGTTGTCCGTCAGCAAGCGAATCAGCCTTTCCTCCCTCTTTCCTTTTCTCCACGCGACAACGCGACACATGCGCACTAGCGACCAATCAACCCAGAAGGCGTCCACCATTAAATTGCAAACGTTCTCCATGGTTTGAGTTGCTCCCTCTCTTAAATCTAGGCTCTCTAGTGTTCACTCGTCGTAAGCAGTTGCAAGTGAGCACAAGAGCGCTTACTTTTAAAGCGGCAGCTTTGCAAGGCTGACCAACCTCAGGAGTCGTGTAGGCACGAAGTGTGTAGGTCGGTTAGTCCGTAATCGCTAAACGATCTCGAAAACAAAACAAAAAAGGCAACCGGTGCCAGGGATCGAACCGCGGTCACCGGAGTGAAAGCCGAGGGCACCGCTGACTGAGCTATGAACCCAGTACGCAAGAACAGGAGGAGCAGAAGCAGGTGGTTTGAGAAAGTGCGCTGAGCGGAGAGGTGTACAAAGGTCAAGAAAAGAGGAGCAGAAACAGGTGGTGTAGAAAGAGCGCGCGGAACGAGGGGGAGTGAAAGGGCATGAAAGCACGCTTCCCCTCCCCTTCTTTTGGTGACCACCCAGTGAAAAGGCTTTGTGTCCGAGTGGTGTCGAAGAGAAGCGCGCGCAGCGTCACAAAGAGACAATAGTGTGATGTAGTCTGTTTCCAACCCTGCCCTGCGCGCCACCTGAAGTAAGAGCACCACCACAGCCCCCTTTATACTAAAAAGCATGTCGGAACCCAAAGAAAAGCGGTCACGCAAAAAGGGAGAAGAGAGGCGAGAGAGAGGATGCCCAAAGCATCCTGGAGGAGTCTCTCGGTGGCGCCACCACAGCGCGAGTAATCAAATCCAAAAACACTCCCGTTATTTTTTTGTTTTTGTTATTTTAAGGAGAAGTATGACGTCGGTTTACACCCTTCTCCTCTTCCTCCGTGCAAACCGCCAGTGACCAGTGCCGCCAGCGTTGCCAAGCCGCCACCGCGTTTCGGAGAAGTGAAACAAATTGCGGCGGCTCGAGCTCCGGCTATGCCAGGATAGCTGCGTAGCGCGTGAGCTTATGCGCGTCAAAGTCGAGAGGGCGCTATCAAGCAGCTCCGGTGCAGCGTCAGACTTGGCTACTCGCGCAACGAAGGCAATATCGGCTGGGCACGCGGCGGCGCCAGCGCGTCTGCCGCGGCTATGACGTCACTCCTCTGGAATGCGAAGCACCGGCGAGGCGCGCGCGGCGGCGGTAGAGTCCAGCGGCGGCGGCGGCTCCCGGCACGCCAGCTGTGCGCCGTGTACGTCACCGTCCTCGCGCTTGCGCAAATTGGCGAGGCGCGCGCGGTGGCACCGGAGCCCCGCGGCGACGGCGGCTCCACCCCGCCAGCTGCGCGCCGTGTGACGTCACTGCCTCGCGCTTGCGCAAGCACGGAGTACGGCTCATTATGAGAGCTACGCGAAACTGTTCAACCTCGCCAGTGTAGCTAACGCTACAAACGCGAACGAGAATAGAAATACAATGTGTTTTGGGGAGAGGCCGCTAGGTCCGCTGGCGCTGATGGGGGAGTTCGGCCCCTGCGCTACCATTCATTACATCGTTCCTCCGCTTCTATCTCTTTTCCGGCGACCGGGCGCTCTATTGTTCCGTCGTCAATCTAACGGGCTTTCCAGCATATAGAGGCTATGGCGCCACAGACCCGCGGACGAACATAGTAAACGGGACATCCTGCCCTGTTCACCCCTTCCCCAAACTAAGAGCACCATATAAATGCGTTTGGCAGAATGACCAAACACGCAGCCAGTCTTTATTGTTCCAATGATGTCCGTGTAGTTTTGCCACCAAATCCTTGTGCTGTCAAGCTCCTTTTTACCGTAATTTGGCACTTATCCGCAAGGCGAAATGTAGATAACGTTAGTGATCGGTGCTTTGAGCAATCTTTGTGAAAGTTTAAAGTAGTGTGTCGTTCCACGAAGAAAAGAAAACTCAGCAATACATCTTGATTCTATCATTCAACTTTGGATACAGGTCCCTGTCCGAGGAGTGCGTTGAGGTGCAAATCAAAAATCAATCGCCTGCAAAATATCACAGATCTTCCGGGAAGCGGAATGAACAAGTTGGTTTTTTGTAAGAGGCTTTACCCAGAAGGAGGAGACAGTCGTCCGGTAAGAACACATTTATAGTATAAGAGCGTTGCGTTATTTATTTTTTTATTGAATTGAGCCAAGAATGTTAAGGTTGTTATGGTCTAAACCTGAATTTGTATTTGTAAAGTGAAATCAGACGAAGGCTTGCGCCTTTCCCCTCTCTCCCCTCCCAAATGTCATCCCATAGTGGATCCACGCAGCGCCGCCCAGCTTGCGTCAGCGTCGCCGCCAGCGCGTCTTGCAGGGTCTCTCAGCGAGCGCGACAATAGCGGGCAACAGCTCGCGGCAACGCTGGAAGACGTTGCCGCGTCTGCCACTTTTGCGGTGTCTGCCGCTTTCGGCGGCTCTTGCCGAGTTTCAGCGTGTCTGCCACTAACGATGACGCTATGCACAAGAATTCTTATTCAATATGGATTGGTGGAACCTGATTGCTTTTCCTAACCAACCACTGGATTCATATGTTCGTTAAGATGTCGCTACTTTTTGTTGTGCCATTTATATAGTTTTTATCATTCTCTTAATATGACAATGAGAAAAACGGTGCTATTATTAACTGTGAGTGCGCTCTAACAAAAATTTTTATGCACTCGTGTTCTACTGAAGTTAGATCGAGATATTGAAACCGGGTTTCGCGGCCAACATGAATAAGCTACGCATCGCAGAAAGCTGAAAAGTTCAAGGCAGATTGTGACGCTATAAGGGGGGGCTGATAAAGTGCGAATGTTTGAGCAGTAGCTGTTGCCGTGATCAAGATACAAACAGAAACGCAAAATTTCTTCTGTCGAGTCTGACGTCCTACTAAGCCTATATATTCATTGAACTAAAATTAAAGATTGCAGGTGCATGTACTGCGCGCGCGCGCGCGCGCGCGCGCGCGCGCGCGCGCGCGCGCGGGGGCGCGCGCGCGCGCGCGCGCGCGGGGGCGCGCGCGCGCGCGCGCGCGCGCGCGCGCGCGCGCGGGGGAGAGGCGCGCGCGCGCGCGCGCGCGCGCGCGCGCGCGCGCGCGCGCGCGCGCGCGCGCGCGCGCGCGCGCGCGCGCGCGCGCGCGCGCGCGCGCGCAAAATCATCTCCCCGCGCGCGTGACATCAACCTCTTGCCGCCGCTCACTCATCTTTTCTTGCCTCCTCCCCTCCTGCCTCTTTTTTTTTCTGTAAATA
>JAZHYW010000574.1:0-12518 GCA_037355805.1 Ixodes ricinus
GCATGTTGCTGGCTTTGCCACGGAGGCCGATGTCAACAAGGCCCTGGCTGACTGGTTTAGGAATGCTCCCACACGCATGAAGAGAAGGTGAGATTGATTGCTATATTGTAATCAGAACCTTGTAAGAAACAGCAAAGTGCAACTTTTAAGTAGAGTACTCAGTCCTTTTATGTATTTCTTTTTCATTTTATCCACCCTGCCAGCACAGAATACTGACTAAGACAGTCACGCAAAGAGTCACCTGCTGGCTTCGGTAGTCTTTAACAATCAATGAAGGTATGTTATTGTAGATTCTACAGTTCAAAGCTGCCAAAGCCGCCATCCCCTACCCCGTCCTGCACCTGACCAACCTGAAGAGTTTCTTTCTTTGCTTCAAATAAGCCTACAAATGTCATGTTCCTTTTTGGCAGTACAATCAATGAATAAATGGCTTCAGCTAAAATAGCTTTACCGGTTTGAAGTTTGGAAATATACCTTCAATTAGTCTAGCTGCACTTTGTATCTAAGAACGCATATTTAAAGTTTGCATACTGATCTAGGTATTGTCATAAGACTCCCTGCCTGCAAATTGATAAACTGTGTTGGCTGCCATGGTGGAATTAGTTTAGAATACTTGCCAACAACATGCAATGTGAAAGCGAATGTCCTCAATTGTTGGGTACAACCATAGTCAATTTTTTTCTTTTGGCGTCATTGTTTGATGCAGTTGTGTCAATGTAACACTGAGCAGGTTTGGAGAGGACTAAGTGGGCTGGAGTTAAAGTCAATGTGGCAGTTCTGTCCGAATGTTTTTTTTTACTTCGATTCGCTGGATTTGTGCTGTACCAGTATGAAATGGCATGCCTGGCATCACAAAAGGGTCGTAAACTCAGTAAAGAGCACTCAGGGTTTGTGAATGCAAACCAGTTTTCCAAGATGAACAAGTATTGGTCACCTGTCTTTAAAGGAGGTCCTTGCCTGTAGCTACAAATTCCCTTTCTGGCATGGTGTGATTTGCAGATCAGAAATTAACTTCAGTTACAGTGCTTCAGTACTCTCGCCCAATTCTGTTGCCCTTGTGCAATTTGTAAAATGGTCTTCCACAATAATTAAGGTGTGGCGCTGCCAGCCCCACAAGCAAAAGAAGGTGTCCGACCGCTGCAATGCCGCATGCATGGCCAGGCTCGATGTCAAGATTAAGAAGCTCACCAAGAACACAAAGAAAAATGACGCCTACCTACGCAGGCATGTGCACTTGGTTGTTGCAATTCGGACTGACTCCAGGCACACGCACAGCACACAGTCTGCCGATACCTCTTTGCCTCCTTCGCGGCACAAGCACTACGAAGAAGGCCTTCCTGCGCTACTTCAGCGACGGGATGACTGTTGGCAAGGCTCGGAGGCTGCACAAGAGCAAGCTGTGCCTAGAGGACTGAGGTCCTGTGCTGCTAGCCAACGGTGCCCTGAACGCCACGGCCAGGGCTGCACATCACCTGGCACAGCGTGTGGAGGAGCATGAGCTTTGGCAGTGGTGCCAATGACCTGCTATCCAAGCTGGAGGAGAAGGCACCACTTTATGCAGCTCAAGGTATGCCACAACTTAGCATAGTGCTATGGCCCATTCATGAGTCTTGTCGCTTCGCGAAAAGAAATATATTGTCAATGTATGGCGTGGGCCATGACATTAGACATGCCCAGTTAAGTCTCGATTTGAGTGACAAGCAACAACCCACATTGACCAACTTCAAGCACATGCAGCATTCACAAAGGTATATTTGGCACACTTTGAATCTCCCTGTGCTCATGAAGTAAAAACAAGTGATTGCAACTCTGCCAAAGATACCTTTATGTGCTTGAGGTTGGTCGATGTCGGTTGCTGTTTGTCGTTCAAGCGGGACCAAGTCATTAGAGGATAACTCTAACAAAAAAATCATCTCTCGAATTTACATAAATTGCATGTCATGCAAAAACTGTTGACTATATTCGAAGTACATAATAGTCATGGTAGTTTTCATGCACAGTTCTGTAGCCACCTATTTCAACAATAACCAAACTTCTTTTTTTAGAGATTTTGTAGTATGCAGGAGCAAATTTTGAGGTATTCAGTGCCTAAAAAAAAGATGCATAGAAAGAGCAGCTCTTTTAGCATGGCTCTTCACACAATACTTTCCAGGCACTGGCGCGAGGGGAGCTGGAGCGACAGCAGCATTTGCTGGGCAGTTCTGGTGGTGACTCCCATCATGCAGTGGGCCCAGGGACTGGACTTGGCAAAGGACATTGTCTTTATAGACTCTACGTCCTCTTGCGATACGACCAAGTGCACTGTCGCGGTGGTGCTCGTGGCAACGATGGCTGGCACCGTCCCTGTCGCAGTGCTCGTCCACAACGGGCAGATCACCGACTAGTACTTGACTTTCAAGCTCCTCTGTGACACCCACCCACTTTGCTTTGGGGGCCAATCGGTAACTAGGAGAGAAAGATAAACTATAGAATCTTTATTTAGTACACACTGAGCAAAAACTAAAGGACATGGCAGCTTCATGTTTCAAGCATCATTTTTGTTGTCATCGCCGAGCAGTGAACAAACTAACAAGAACCATGGCATGAGTGCAAGCGGCGAAGCCTAGGACGGGAAGAGAATGGAATGTTGCAGTAAAGCAAAAATGCTGGCGGCACCAAAGTGTACAAGAATGTCGGTTCCCATAAATTGGTATTTTGGGCATAAATAACCGTTACCAGCCGGACATCTTGAGCAAGTGCAAAAGAATTCCCATGCGTAGAAACATATGGCATTTAATAGGCATGATATTCCAGTTGTTAGCATTGTCTCATGGTTGGCCACATATTATCGTTTCTCAGGCATTGAACATGGTCATGAAAGACAACTCCAGTGCAAAGAAGGCTGTGGTGCAGGAGACGTAGCCCACAGCGAGGCCATTTCCACGTGGCACAGGCAGAGCGGTGCTGGTTGATAACAGTTTGCAACCGCGTCGACAAGGACCAGAGGCGTCCACTGATATCGCTCTTCCAGGAGGCAAGTTTTGTAGTGGGGGCACTTGCACAACATTCTAAGGTTCTGAAGCGTGCATTGACGCGCGGAAGAAGGTGCTATAGTGTCTAGCAACACACTTCAACATTGGTTACGCCAGCAGGGTGACATTTTCATTTTAATGTTTCTGTAGGAGGCTGGCAAATGCTGGCTGGATCTCCTTTAGAGGATTCTCAGGTGCAATGACCAACCACAGGTGATGTATGCCAACAGTGAAGAGAAGCTGGAAGCTCTAACGGCCCAGCTGTAGTGTAAACCGCTCCAGGCCTTCGTGGCACAAGTGGAGGCCTTCCTTGGGAGACGGGAGGAGTGGGTGTTGCTCTTCCGTGCCAACATCACCACGTGGGGGCACAACACCAACAACTTTGCTAAGGCCACCATCCATATCCTGAAGGACATGGTTCTCAACAGGACGGAGGCCTTCAGTGCGGTGGCTCTGGTGAACGCAGTGGCCACGGTGTGGGAGCAGTACTTCGAAAGCCGCCTCCTCTGCCACACCCACAGCCGTGTTGCCAGTCACCAGCCGGCATACAAGCGGCTGCTCAACAGGATGCCACAAGGTGCAGCTGACAGCGTCAAACCTGTGGGCGACGTCTATGCAGTGCCCAGTGCCACCCACTAGGGCGTGGTGTATGAAGTGTCTGCAGGCTTTGGAGCAGCTGCGCAGTCGGAAAGCAAGGGGAGTTATGCAAGCACCAAGTCTTTGAGCATGGGACCTTCGGGGTTGTTTCCCAATGCCCCCTTTCCCCCTTTGAGCACGGGGGACCGTCACGGACTAGGCAAGTTGGCCTTGGGAGACAAGTGTTCTGGTTCAAGAGTTCCTCATGCCTTTCTGTGAAGGGCAGCAGTCGCCAGAAGAGCCAGACGTGACCAGCTACACCGCCCAAGCCTAAGAAGGCCAGCAGAGTGCCGAAGCCAGCAACATGCCAGAAGCCCCCAGCCCTACACTTCAGCTCTGGTGTCACCGACTGTGCAAGGATCTGACCGAGCTCAGCTTGCCCAAATATGTGTGCCTTTTCATGTTGGTGCTCACTCTAGTTCCTTGTTTCGTTTCTCGACATCTGAATACAGAGGCAGAGACTGAAAAAAACGTTCTGCCGGTTGCTGGCAGTAAGCTTCTGGAACACAAACACTTCTTACAGGTCGTACTAGGTGGTGCACAAGTGCAGCGCCTTAGAATATTAGGCGGTGCATATTTTCTGGCTGCCAGCCAGCATTCATGTTTGCTGTACCAAATAAAAACTGATGATTGTTGCATAATTGTTTCGTTTCTACCAGGGTTTTTGGCCCAGTCTATTATGTGAATATAACTGAGCGGATACTGTATATGTGAAAGTAGAAAGCCCGCTTTCACCGCTTTAGTATGGATATATATGCCGAGACGCTCCAGGTATTACCACGGTCAATCTTAGTGTCCGGCATATGGGTATGGCTGGCCTGGTGTGTTGCTCACTAGTCGTACAAGTGGCAGGACTCATTTCCTAAGTGGCAGCAATATCTGACCAGAATCACAGTCGTGCGACTTTACTGAAACGTCAAACAAGTGTAGCTTGCAAATCGCGCATGTGTAAACTGAAAAATAAGGGAACAAAACAGTTTTGTGGTACTTTGTAGCCTCAAAGACTGAACCTTCACGCTTACCACAACATGGGCGTTGACGACAATGCCGTGGGGCCTCCACAGCAAGTTCAAACTATAGCTTGTTTCACATTCCGAGGAGCGGCTGGAGCTATGAGCGCAAACATGTACCCTAAGCAGAGCTTGCACTGCACAAGCAGTGGCATGCTTTGCAGGGGTGCCAGAAGTCCGGAGCTCGCCCTTCCTTGTAGCTCCTGGGTATTCTCACACCTAAAGTGAGACAGAGAGTATGGACAGAGAGGTAAATGGCTCACTTGCTTGCCCTCAATGCCTTCTGTGTAAGCACGATAACAAGCGTACCGGCGTCTGGAATCGAGCTTGTGGCACCTGCATGCCATGAACGAGGACAGCACAACGTACCTCGAGATCCTGCAGGGCCTGGGGGACGAGCTGGACCGTGTGCCCAATGGCAACAACACCACCGGCCTCATGTTGAGCTTCAAGGCAACTGCGGCAGGATGAGGGCACCGGGGACGCCAGATCTGGGTGCAGCCTACAAACCTTGCCTGGCGTAGGCCAGGGCTGACGAGGGGCTCGAAAAGGGTGCCAGCCAGACGCATACCAAGTGACCAGCCTGTCAAGAGGCCAAGAAAGAAGCCCCACTCCCTGGAGAGGAATGTGCAGAGCAATGTGCCTAGTGCGAGACTACACTAAAGGCCTTGACAGCCGGCGGCATTCTTGGGACCCATGCTAGGTAGGTTTCACTCAGCTGCAGACCCAGGCCTGGAAACATCGCTGTGTTAGCGTCAATTGAGCTCAGATGAATGGCAGTCTGCAGCCCCGAGCACTTTCTTTGCCTGCAGGGTTACAGCGCGTCAATATTGGACAAGTGATCGGCTCATGGGACTTGGCCGAGGCACAGAACCCTTCGAGGGCGCTGCTGAGGGGGATCGGCGGCCGAGTGTGTTAGTGCACCACAGCTCGGAGCACGTGAAGCAGGAAGCTTCCCAGGCCTTCCAGGTTCAATTGCCATACCTCCTCGCTTCAATCTGGATGAGCATCGTACTGGCATGTAACTTCAAAGAAAAAAAGTGTTTTTAAACAGCCTAATTGGGAGACAAATCACAAAACAAATTTTCCGCCCAAAAAATATTTTTTGGCAATACTTTAGGTTACAGGACGTAGTTTAGTCAAAGTCACAACCTCTCCACATTTGACACTCCCGGTTTTTCGCCCCACGCGGGTCGAAGTACACCCCGCCCCTCACTCTTGGATTAACTTGGCTGCGGAGTTGAACGACGTACGCAGCGTCTCGACTTCCGGTGCGTCTTGTCGAAGATACGCCGCGGAGGACGGCTGCCAGCAACGAAGACGGCGCACCGCCTGAGCCTCCCGAGCCTTCGGCGCGGTTGGACGACACCCGCTGGTAATTGAACTCCAGCTGTTCTTCGTTAGGCGGGACAAAGGACTGCGTCGCTGCTACCTCCTCGCACGAGACGCCGCATGCTTCGACGAATTGGCCACTGAATGGCTCTGGTGTTACCCAACTGCCTCGATTTGTCAAGACTGAAAGAAAAAAGTTAGTGTACTGTTGCGATTGACTCTTGCGATATTACATGCAACCAGGTGCCGCTGCGGCTGCTGCCAGCTAATGCCGACGGCCCGCGAGTGCGTCTGGCTGCCTGGAGGTTCCGGAGGTCGCCTCCAAGGCTGGTAGCCGCTGCATCACGGATCACGCCGACTTTTTCGGTGGCATCCTAAACCCAGTCGTGCTCCAGATCGCCTACCGGATGAGGGCGATGGAGCTAAACGATATGGAGCTGGTGTGAAACTTGTTTTATTGACAAAAATAAAATCGGCGGCTTCACTCAATGAGAGCAATCAGCTGATTCTTGTTTCTTGCTTATCCTTTGGAAACTAAGACTGCTTGGACGATTATATTGATTAGGCCAGTGAGAACTTTGCTCAAGGAAAGAGTGTGGCGAGTTTAATTGAGACACGTGGTTTAAATATTTAGTTATCAACTAAAATATAATTGCATGCTTCACTTAATAGGAATTTTGCTTTTTCTTGGGGTGGTCAGCTGTGCTGACACCCTGGCTGTGCGAGGTGCTCATTTTGGGCACACAGGTACTAGGCCACCGCCGTAACTTGACAAGAAACTTGTTATACCAAACAAAGGTGGCATAGGGATAAAAGTTCAACACCCTGGCACATATGTCTTATGTTACATGCCTCAAGAAAGTGATTACTTATAAGCATTTACAATTGTATTATTTTGAAACAGGTAGCAGATGTAACGGTAAATTTTTAGAATCAAATATACAGTTGAATTGATCCTTTACTTTAAAGCAAACTAGATTTCTTAGAATGGATGCTTGGGTGAGTTGGCTATTCATTCTTTTAATTTACAGCGCACACAAGAACGATCCACTCAAGATACACCCAAGTACACAAAAAAATGTACCTCTCGGCGCTGACTCTGTGCAGTATTTTGTAATCTTTCTCTATGTTGTTTACACATCTACCAGACTTTGTTCTTCTTTGATGCTGCTGCACAAAGAACGCAAGGAACGCAGTAACCGTCAAGACTGTGCTGCAATGAAGATGGCCAGGACATGAACAAGCCTGGATGATCAGAAAATGGCAGAACCCGACATGCCTGGAAAACCTTGCCCGGCTCCCTTGCGCGCACAAGAAAACACCAAGGCTTGGATGGCCTGCAGCCTCTTCGAAGCGTTTCTGCAATGCCTCGGCGGGGCGACTGGGGAGCAAAGACCGAAAGGGACTTCCCTTTTCGGATAACTGTTCGGCTCATCCGAAAGACACGTCGTTTCTGTGCAACCTCATAGTAGTCTTCCTGCCGGCGAATACAACGAGTCACCTGCAGCCTCTGGATGCTGGCATCATCAAGAATGTTAAGCACCGCTACAGGAAGTGCATGCGTACGATGCTTCTTGGCTCACATGTCTTACAAAAGCACAGCAACCTCATGTTGCTTGATGCTATGCATTACCGAAACACATCGTGGGAGAGCGTGACCAGCAAAACCGTTGAGAACTGTTTCAGCAAGTGCGGCTTTCGGCGTTCGCCAGAAGTGGAGAGAGCCCGAGCCCTGTGTGAGCGGTGACCCCGACCCTTGCATGACTGACGACGACACGGATGAGGGCTCTGGTCTGCCGGCACGGAGCTGGCGTTCAGCGATTTCGTCGTTGTAGACAACGACGTCCCAACGTGTGAACCCCAAACCGATGCTGACATCGTGGCAAAGTTGCAACAGGGCCAAGTTTCGCGGGATGAGCATGACGATCGATGAGGATGGGCCAGAAACGCATCCAGGAGCCACTTTCGCTCAGGCGATCGCCGCACTGGATGTGCTGCAGAGCTACTTTGACACGAAAGACAACCCCGCAGCCGAGGAGGCCTGCAGACGTTGCAGAAGGAACTCTTCCTGCCAAAAGGTCAGGTGTGCGCCAGCAGAAGCTGACGGATGTTTCCGGGAAGTGAGGGACCAGTATAAAAGGTTGTTCAACTGCACTTGCGACTTTTTTTTTTTTTTTTGAACTTTGAAGTTGAAGAAAAAGGCAGTCTTTTTTCAGCTTCAAATTTTCCTATTTTTTTCCTTTAGTCTCCCGCTTCATGTAATTTCCCAAAAAAACTTCTGTATTTTTATTTTTATTTTAGTGAGTTTGGTTGCAAGTGCTCTTGCCTAGAATAGAGTTTAATTGGCAGGAAAAGTCCTGGTATCTTCTCCACTCAGTATCAAATGAGGCCACTAAGCTGGGCATGTGAAGTAATAAGGTATGTTTCAACAACAGCCTGGTACCTTCTCCATGGAGGCAGTGACTGCCAAGTCACTCCCGCATAGGTCGTTCAGGCACTCCATGGTAGAAGATATGCAGGCCTATACACTAGAGATTTTAGAAGGACGAGAGCAAAGCGAGCTCGACAAAGTGGAAACTTGGAAATAGAAAAAAATTAAAAACAGGCACGCACAGCAGGTGCATCGCTGGTATGGCCAAAGTGTGGCAGATGCCGTAGATAGCCATTACACATTTTCGTCACGCAACTGAAAACTTGCCTGCCATTTGTTGAGTGGCCAGCGAAGCGCCATTATTTCCAGTGTCTCGTAGTGAACAGCGAGATGCGTGTACTTTCACTAGTCTGCTCACATGCAGCCTGCAGAGGCTAGTCAGAGCAGCAGCGCTTCAAGGCCAACGTTGCTCAGAACTGTCGTGTTGTCGCGATGGCGAGTCAATCAAAGTACAGTGCAAAGGATATTCATTCCAAAGGGAAAATTCTTTTATGTGACCTCATACGACTTTGAGCCCTTAGCAAAGCGAAGAAAAGACTTGCGCGCAGACACGAGGTGCAATGCAGAGCCGCCGGCGTAGAAGTACTGGAAACCAAAACTGAGAATATACAAATTTCGTTCAGAAATGAGTTAAGCATGACAGAAAATAATTGCAAATCATAATCGCACGTTTGTGTTTGGAACGACTGGCTATATTTTTCGTCCAAGGTCACTTGAGCATGCTCTCAAAAGAAGCAAACGGAGAGTGTAAAGCGTCATAAAAAATCTGTCACAAAAAAAAAAAAGATTCCCCGCATTTGTGACGTAGCAAGGCTGGCTTGGTTATGAGCTTTGCCGTTGGTGGTGTTGTGGTGGCCTCGAACGCGTTACAACCAAGCTGCTTGAAGTACGCGCAGAGTGACAAGTGTTTAACGTGCGAGATCACTCATGCGCGTCGTGTTTGTGTGGCCCACTCCAATGATGCTTCAGGACGATTTCCTTGGGAACATAAACTTGAACGACACAAGTGAGGATGAGGACACCGACACCGCCCTCTCTGTACTCATTTCGGAAAGGGGATTCAGCCTGCGGCCCTACCAGCACAACCCCTTGGCTTCGTCTTCACCTGAAGCCGAGGAAGAAGGGCCGGACCAGCGACCTCTTGCCTGGCAGTGTCGGTACCGCGAATCGGTAAGCTGTCCATTTAATTCTCAGTCAACCAAACACTACTTCTTTCCTTCGTATATAATGATGCGCGGTTAATGGGCGGGACATACATTGCAGCAGCGAGACGCTGTTATGATACGAGGTTTTTCTTTGGCGTGGAAGCCAAAGCTATAGGCACTTGGTGTTCTCAGCCATTTTGAGTGCCGATCAGAGATGTGCATGCACATATAGGCGCCCGTGCGCTTGCGCATGTTTTGCTGCAATCTTTTTGGTGCTGATCAAGTCTGTGAAACAAACTTCTATCACGTCGAGACGTTTAGTGTTACTGAAATAAGAGCTAATGCGCAGGCGAGCGCAACATCGTCTCAAATTCGGGACAGTGTTGTGTTTGTCCCCATTTGTTTCTACGTCTCTGGATTTTATTCAATATGGCCGTCTAGTGTTTCGTGTGAATTTGGTGCTTATTTATTTTCGATGTGCATACATGCCACCAGCATTCTCTAAGCAAAATTTATCCTAACAGGTGCTCCTGCAGCAACAGCTGCAGGCCAATGCCGACAGACGACCGAGTCTGCTTGCTGCTTCGAGATTGAAGAAATGGGGCAGCTCTGCAGTGACCAGGGGTACCCTGCATCACGAAACATCCAGTTGTTCGAGCTATACTGCTTAAACACGGATATTCTCGACCTCGCCTACGTCAAGCTATCATACTTCTGCCCCGAGATGCAGGAAACAGGACTGCAGAAGAGTATGTACATTTTTTTCATGTTTTCTTAGTCGTTTTAGAACAAAACTTTATTACTTCATACGACAGTTTGCATAAACACAGCTTATTAGTTCATGCGACACAGTTTGCACAAACACAGTATCTGTGCCGTGCATTGTATAATATGAATAGTCGTATCCAAAATCAAATCTCGGTCACTTCTAACCTTGATAGCTGTCACTCTGTTGAGCAAGAAAAAAAAATGGCAGTGTGCATTCGCAACAACTGTGCCTCACTTTTTGTATGTCAACACATTCTATTCTATTAGTTGTGAACTCGTTCCTCAAATTATTAAAGACAACACCCTTAATTTCACAGCTCCACCGAAAAAATTTATTTCTCAATTTCCTGTAAATGACAATCTCATCTGTAACCATCCATAACATAACACAATATCAATAACATAATGAAATGGCCGGAAAACTAAAATACATTGGTGAAAGAAAACAATCCATCAAACAAACTGAAAAGATTGGCTTGTTCAAGCCTATATTATGGCTTTTGGAACAATTTTGCATTTATCAGAGTTCTCTACGGAAGTATTCTTCTTGGCACTGTGAGGGAGTACATCAACCAGTCTACGAAGATCGTGCGACTGGAATGTCACCTGCGCTTCAACTACGAGTGCCTGAACAACAACGTAGTGCCCAGAAGTCTCCACTGCAAGACCCTCGTCGACACCCCCTACGGCTGCACGCTCGTACGGAACTTCAGCCGCAACTGCCTGAAAGCCAGAATCCAGGATAACAACAAATACAGCAAGTAAGACGTCGTGTGTATGCGGCGGAAACCTGTCTCCGCTCTAAGCCTTGTCCCAATGACTTCCACGATAGCATCAGGGCACGCAAGCAAGCTGAAGATTTGGAAAGAAGTAAGTGCACCAAAGTCCATCGCCAGCAGCTGTCCCGATTGTTACCTCGCCATCGGCCAGAACAGGACAGTTTAGAAGATGTGCCTAACTTTTCCTCGAAACGTCTATCGGAAAACCACATGAGCTTATTGTCGAAGGGTCTGAATTTCGCAATTGCCCCAGGGAAAGTGCCCAAACGTGATGTCATCCGTGATACGGCCCAAATTCAGAGCGCCAGCTCGTTGAACATTTACGGGTAGTATGTAAGAAAGGACGCAAAGATCAAACGTTTTACCGCTGACTGTTTCCTTCGGACGGGGCTACTCCAACGATCTATGGGCTACCTAAGGTGCATAAAGAGGGCAGCCCTCTCCGTCCTATCATGTCTTTTATTGGTTCACCAACTTAAAACCTGTGGAAGTTCTTGGTTGAAGTGCTGAAGCCGTTAACTGAGGTTGCGAGAGTGCGGACCCTGGTTCAAGGTGTTAGACCCTTGTTTGGTACGTACCAAACTTGGATGTTGCTGCTTCACTAGGTGACACAGCATAGGGTCGAAAACCACTCCCTCTGTTCTTCGCGTTTCAATGTATCGCGATGGTACATGATACCCAAGAATCTAGCAATCTTAGTTCAAATCGTTGAAATGGTTGCATCCTGCTGAAAGGACAGGAGAGGTAGGAAAAGGCTGCAGTTATTTGCCAAGCCATGTTGAAATCCTACTATTTCTGTTCTTCAACAGTTGGTATGTAGTCACTGGAGAAGTATTCGAGCATCTACTTTTTCAGCGGGTTCTGCATGCTAGTGGTTCCTGGAAACCCAGGGGACAACGAAAGAGTTTGAAAGTATTGGCGCATTATATTTTAATTTGACAACTCGGAAACAACATCGTCCAACGGTGGCGCCGCAAGATGCTGAATGCGCGCATCATGGCGCTCGCTTTCACTATACGTCACATTCACTGGGTTTCGTGATTGGCGAGAACCGTCCCAGGTATTTTGAAGCAAAATAAAGTATATCATTTCGTTAACCGTCATTATTTCGTTAACAAGTCGTTTTTATAGAGCTAATAAAGTTGCAAATTAAAGTTCAAGAGGGCGAAAACAACGCCTCGTCGTCACGCGCGCCTCCCAGCGGCGCTTGCGACTTACCATCGCGAGCAGACAACAAGTGATCCGTGCAGACAACGCACATTGTATTCTCACTTGCGCGCTCCCGGTGCCGGGCAACTCCAAAAGCAGTAAGAGGAGCCAGGCGGAACCTTTATTTGCTTTTAGTGCTGTAACAAACTTTCCGCTGTTCAAGTGAAGTGCTTGTATCAATTCTCCATGCTCACATT